>BMAO01017933.1:0-40165 GCA_019973975.1 Trichonephila clavata
ATTAACTTTGTCTAAAAAATAATTAATTTCTACAACGTAAAAATAATCTAATTTCTACAACATATGCAATTTTTTTTACAAATTTCTATCTATTTTCTTGGATTTAAATTCAAAACAAAAAAAGTAGAGCTATTTTTCAAGTAGATTGGTACATTGTATACCTTTCTCACGCTGCCAAGTTAAACTGAGATGGAGTATTATAGAAATTCTAATTTAACCCCTTAACTGGTTTGCCCGTACACCTTACGGGCTACTGAAAGTTAGCCACAACCGGTTTGCCCGTACGCTGTACAGGCACGAATTTTTTCTTTCTATATTTTATTTGCACAGACATTTTTTTCTATAATAAGGTTATTAGTTATAGTGTGTCTTTAGGAGATGCAGAGAGAGAGTTTGTCCATGGTACTGAACTCTTCATTCAGAATTTTGGTAGTGGTGAAGGTGAGAATTTTTCACTGAAGGCAAGAATATATATTCTTGAAAATATTGGATAAAGAATAGGGATTTACAAGGCAATGTACAATGTGTTGCCTAAGAAAAAGGAAAATGGATAGATAATCCAAAGAAGTCGATATTATCTCTATCCCATTGGAATATAAGACTTAGTGTTACACTATTCTTCATATTGTGTGTGCATATAAATATGCACACACACACATGAAATCCTATCAATCGTATGAAAAAGAGGTATGAACATGAAATTTTTTGGTAAGTGGAAGAAAACATATTTTAAGATGTGAAATATTCTTCACAGTACGCAGAATATACTTATTAAAAGTAAACATTTAAGGGTTTTTGTGTTCAAAAATTATAAAATAAAAAAAGCTGAGTAAAATTTTAAACCGGAGATTAAAATTAAAATCTTCCATTTTCGCGCGTTCTGTTAATTATTATGCTTAGTTACATGCAGTTAAAAAATGGGCTTTTTTTGGGAAAAGTTTGGTCAAAAAAATTGACCACTTAAGAGGTTAATCTATAAAGCTCAGACAAAAAATAATTATAGAATCGGAAAGATCATTTATTTCGTCCCGATACGGTATAATGTTTTTTCCAAAATAATATTTGTATTTCTTACGATTTTTTTTAAATAAGTCAAAATCGATGCGTTTTTATGAAAATAATGTCTAAATCGACGCGCATGAATTTTTTTTGTTTAAATAAATCGACATTCCGTACTAAAACAGCTCATGATTTGCTCTTTTAGAATCAGTCATTTAAAAAATAAATTTCGAAAAATTTTTTTACGATTTTTCAAAAATACTCAAAATTTTAATATTTAATAACTTCGTCATTTATGAAGAAAATCTCATAAAACTTTTTTTTCGTGTGTAGGATAATATTACCCAAGATCTGTACGAAGATTGAAAGAATTGCTTAAAATTTACGGATTTAAGAAAAAATTGTGTTTTTTGTCTAGTACCCTTTTTGCGAGAATTCATTAAGCTCGACTGTTCGAAAATAACCGGCAAACAGCTAGCAACAATGATGCGTTGAATGAGATGAACAGACTAAGAAACCTGTCGAGTGATAACTAAAAAGTGAAAAATAAATTGAAAGTAAAAAAGCTTTTTTAAAACAAGCTTTTATTTAAACGCGCTAAAAAGAATAAAATAAATTTTTCTTTAAAATTTTTTTACTATCAACTTATAACGTCATTACACAATTTATATGATATAAAAGCTTGTCGCGAGATTTACCTCTGCAGATAAACAAGTAAATTAAATAACTTGATCTGATTGATTTCAATTTCTTAAAATTTTCAAACTAAGTAAATAAGAGTGCTTTAAACTTGCGACAAGCTTTTATATCATATAAATTGTGTAATGACGTTATAAGTTGATAGTAAAAAATTTTTAAAGAAAAATTTATTTTATTCTTTTTAGCGCGTTTAAATAAAAATTTGTTTTAAAAAAGCTTTTTTACTTTCAATTTTACAAGCTTTTATTTAACTTACAATGTATGTATGTATGTAATTTGTTCGGGTGGAATCTTGCAACTCAATTTTGAAGCTGATATCTTCAAACCATTGAGCTGAAATTTTGTATACACGTTTAGTTTGGATGACAATGCATGTTTTGACCATTTATATTCCGATACTGTAATTAATTAAAAAGATATTCATTAAAAATGGTTTGAAGTTTGGGGCGCCAACTTCAAATATATCTGCATTGTTGTAATAATGTTATTGTTACAACAATGACAAAAGTTGGCGTCGAAAATCGGTTTTCAGCCAAACTGGAATTTCATAACGTTGCGCTATTGACTGTATTAATTAACTTTGTCTAAAAAATAGTTACATTTCTACAACGAATGCAATTTTTTTACAAATTTCTATCTATTTCCTTAGATTTAAATTCAAAACAAAAAAAGTAGAGCTATTTTTCAAGTAGATTGGTACATTGTATACATTTCTCAACGCTGCCAAGTTTAATTGAGATGGAGTATTGTAGAAATTCTTTAAAAAAATTAACTAACTTTAACCTATGAAACTCAGACAAAAAATAATTACAGAATTGGAAAGATCATTTATTTCGTCCCGATACGGTGTAATGTTTTTTTACAAAATAATAGTATTTGTATTTCTTACGATTTTTTTAAATGAGTCAAAATCGATGCGTTTTTATGAAAATAATGTCTAAATCGTTGCGTAGGAATTTTTTTTGTTTAAATGAATCGACATTCCGTACTAAAACAGCTCATGCTAAGTTCTTTTAGAATCAGTCATTTAAAAAATAAAATTCCAAAAACTTTTTTTTTACTATATTTCAAAAAATAGTCAAAATTTTAGTTAAACATTTAATAACTTCATCATTTATGAACATAATCTCATAATTTTTTTTCGTGTGTAGAACAATTTTACTCAAGATCTGTACGAAGATTGAAAAAAATTGCTTAAAAATTACGGATTTAAGAAAAAAGTTGCGTTTTTCGTCTGGTACCCCTTTTTCGAGAATTCATTTAGCTAGACTGTTCGAAAATAACCGGCAAACACCGAGCAACAATGATGTGTCGAATGAGATGAACAGACTGAGAAACCTGTCCAGTGATAACTAGAAAGTAAAAAATAAATTAAAATTAAAAAACTTTTTTAAAAACAAGCTTTTATTTAAATGCGCTAAAAAGAATAAAATAAACTTTTTCTTTAAAACTTTTTTTACTATCAACTTATAACGTCATTACACAATTTATATGATATAAAAGCTTGTCGCGAGATTAACCTCTGCAGATAAGCAAGTAAATTAAATAACTTGATCAGATTGAATTTAATTAGTAAAAATTTCAAACTAAGTAAATAAGAGTACTTTAATCCGCGATAAGCTTTTATATCACATAAATTGTGTAATGATGTTATAAGTTGATAGTAAAAAAAGTTTTAAAGAAAAAGTTTATTTTATTCTTTTTAGCGCATTTAAATAAAAGCTTGTTTTTAAAAAAGTTTTTTTACTTTTAATTTATTATTTTTAAAGCTCTTATTGTTATACCTGGCGTATACCGTGCACCAGTAAACTTCGAATCGTATTTTTTATGTTAAAAGTGTGCGTTATACACCGTATTTTATGGTATTTAAAATTTTGAAGGTCGATGAAGACGGCACCTTTAGAAAATTTAAGCTGAATATTGAGGTGATACATTAACGAGCAGAAATTCTGTTTCTAGGGTATAACTTATAATCGAATTTTATTTTTTCTGCATAGTTTAATCTAACAAAGAATCTACATTTAGTATGAGCATATGTCACTTTTATGAGAGAACACCCTAAAGGAATTTCAAACTGATGGACTGATTGACATTTTAGTCTAAAAAATGCCTACATTTGTCAATGTTGGCTGGAATGGTAAGCCATAGCAGAATACCGATACAGTATGAGCATGCATGACTAAGAAGGAATTATAAATTCTAATTAATATTTCAAGGAAGGAAAGTGGTCAAATAAAAGAAACGCTTGACATTATCGTTTGGGCTTCCTTCGTTCAATAAAAGTAATGCTAAAGATAGACCACTGCAGAATTACAGCATTTAGAAAGCATGATCAACCTCGAGAGACAATAGTACGCGCGGATGGATATATCATTAAAATGGTTCATACAGCATTTAATTTATTTTTATCAATGATTCAGTGTTCAGCCATGACACTAGTGGCTACAATTACCATCAATAAGAAGTTGAAAAAATGGAGTTTAAGTTCAGGGTGTCCACTTATTTACTCTAACAAACACGTTTACAATAATACCAGGCTCGTTGAATGGGAAATCACATCTAATATGAAATGGAATTATTTTCAAAGTAAATCTTGCGGTGATGTTCATGAAAGACCCATTTCCCGTCGGGAACGAGTGACGTCTCAACGGTCAAGCAGTTTCTCGTGGGAAAGTATCCCAGGGTGGACACCCCGGCGCTGATGTTCTAAGGGAAGTCAACCTCTGACCTCCCTTGATCTAGCCGACAGTAAGGTGCCGGCGCAGTTCCCCCGCCAGCCGCCGGTATCAAAGTACATTGGACTTTGGACCAATAGAAGAATTGTTTCACCGAATATGTACAAACAGAAATGACTATACATCACCTGCTACTTTAGTGGGCGGGATGTATTCCACCTTTAAAGAGACTCTGGAATCGCGAGAAAAGACATGACATGACTCCAACAGTCTCTCCAATTCCAACAGCCTTACCAGCATCTGCGTCCCAGCACTTTTCCAGCTCGTTTTAACGCAGCCTTCATCAGGAGCAAATATCAGTGCACTTCACAACACTGCCATAACATTAATAGAACATTATCGTCCCGGCATTACCACCGCGGCAATCTTACCTCGATTTGCCCATCGTTGACCCATGAAGATATGTCTTGAGATGTTCAAGTCTTAAGTTGGAATACTAAAAGGATTTTCAGAAGTAATAATTTGAAAATGACATTTCATTTGATAGCCAGACACTTAGTGTGCAGAAAGACGGGACATTGAGAGCATTCTGCGCTTCCTTTCTTTCTACTGTTTACGGACTTACATTCTAACAGAAAAATGTTCAGTCCCACACGACAGCTCTTTTTATTTTGAATGCCTTCATTCTTATGAAGATTTTACTTCTCTAAAAAATGAAAACACATCTAAAGCTCAAGATTTTGAGCTTTTTTAAATTTGTTTTAATTTCGATATTCGACTTTTTTTTATTGGACAGAAATATTTAATAATTATTACACAGAAAAAAAATCTGTAATTATTTCATTCTTTTTAATTTGAATCTTCGGTTATGTTTAAGGTTCGAAGTAAATAAATAAATATTAAATTTTAATTTACTTTAAAATAAATATTTGATTTTAAAGTAAATTAATACAGACAATACAGATTAATGTAGATATTTTACTACATCTATCTTAATTATGTATTGAGTTAAACAGAGCATTAAGAGCTTTTTATACAGTTATAAATGTCTTTGTACTAGTTCCTCGTATTTCCCGTGCAGAAAACTTATTAAAAAGCAATTCTTCTGTTGTTGTTTTTAAAAAAAGGTCACTATACAACAGGTATTTATAACGATTTTCTATTTTAATCACTCTCAAATGTAGAATATTTCAGTAATCTGTAACTGTGTGGCTCAATCAAAAGAGAAATGATACTGAAGGAAAAGTTATACAATAAAATCCGTTCATTTGTAGACAATAACAGTAATTTTTATTATTTTTTACCAGTAAATGTAAATTAAGAAGGAAAGTAAACAAAAAGATGTTGCAGTTATTTTGAGGATCATAAGACAAAAAGAATGAAAACTGAATTGTTTTAGATAACTGTTTCATTTGAGTTTATTTGAGGTAATCTTTTTTGATGATTAATATTTACATACGAATTGAAATAATGTACTCATCTGCAACTTAACAAACACATTATTTTAATCAGAGGCTTATATTAATCTACCATAGCTTGGAGAGAAACTTCACTTTATATATAGACTCTTTTTTTGTAATATTTTACTTTTTATAAGCCTTATACCAAACTATTATCATTTTTCATGATTGGTCTCCCGAAGAACATTTTTCATGTTAAAATGTAAAATTACTTACCTAGATAACATGTAATCGTTCTGTAACACCTATCAAAGTCCTCATAGTTCATGGAGCCATCGCCAATTTCTGCAGAATCAACAAAATGCAGCTCAATAGCAAGCAATCCACAGGTAATACAAACGTAAAGTATTTTTAGATAGTAATTCATCATTAAACTCAATGTGTTCAAAATAACATATTTTCCCCCAAATTAAATTTTATATATTGCTTTTCAATACTTGAAGGATATTTTTCATCTTGTACCTTTTTTTATTTCCTGGTTATTTTTACGGAATATTCTTTGTGTGCCGCTTAACAATAGGATAATAGTGTTAAAAGCGACTTGCGTGCGCTTCTGAATTAACTGCCACATATTGTTAACAAATAACATTCATAAGTTAACAATCGATTCGTGCATATACATAATGAGATTTGCTGTGTTAAACCGTTGTTTTGCTTGATTTCAAAGCAACAGTTTAGATTTTAACACCTGTTCTTATTATTTGTATTTATGGCTATTCTATTCCGACACGAAAATTTATTGACAAAATTATGGTGGTAGTTTGTGTGATGTACGCAATAATGAGTAACGATTCGTTTGAAAAGTATTAACAATACGAATCGTTTGAATAATGCAAAGAATTTCTGTAATTTTAAGACCCCACATATTGGTACGTTATTTTTGATGGAAAAATATAGCTTGCGTCCGTAGCATTGTCTAAGCTACACGTGTTCTCTAAGTAGTGCCAAATGAGTTCCAGCTATGCAGTTTTTGGATACACAATCAGCTAAGGAGATCTTCAATAATTCTACTAACCTCACTTTTGTGGCAATGAGACGTGATTGGGGAGATCATCTTTCTTTGCCCAGTCTAGAAAAAAAAGTTCTGTTCTCTTAATTTCTTTTCTTTTATTTCTTTTCATTTTGTAGTTTGATTTTTGCTTGTGTCGTGTAATCTTTGTTTTGTGTATCTCCGCGAAAGAATTGTGTTCACTTTCGTCTTCTGTATCAGAAATGGAAAAAGAAAAAATTATAATTTTTTAATAATAACAATGATCATTCTTAGATTAAAATGGCAAATTCATTGAAAAGCACTAAGAATGTACGATTTGCAATATTCAAATAAATTGTATTTTCCTTCATTAATGTGGTACACGTTACTCATATGTTTTTATTAAATTGACAATGGAATATTCCTTTTATACCGAAAACTTTTTAGCTTCTTAACCCTTTATCTACCGACGGTACTTGTAGGTACCACTCACTTTAAAATTACATAGAATAACCATTTTTACGAATACTCTGACGATATTCAGCAGGACTATTCTTTTAAATCCCCTTTGTTAAGATATACGGAAGCACGGGTTCTATGATGCGTATTTTAGCGGGGAAGGCGAATAGTTTTATAGCAGAAATTGCGTTTTCAGCTGAAATTTTGATCGGATTGTGAAGACTGTCATTTTTGTTCCGAAAAAGTAGTTGTTGCCAAAAGGTAAATGCATGTTAATGAAGACCTTAGAAAGTGTTTGACTATTTATTTTAAGTGAACAGTATATATATATAATTAATTTTACACAGTTGAATATCTTTAATTAATTAATTAGTTCTAACATTAAATTTCCCAAAGTTGAGTATTTTGTTTATGCATATCCCTTAATTTTCAATGTAGTGATTCAAAAAAAATATTGCATGAAAAAATCTGCATTAAATCTAATGCGGTAGATCAAAGGGTTAACAGTTTGCTGTGCATTGTACAGGCTATAGCCTGTACAATGCACAAACCGGCTATGGCCAACTTTCGGTATATACCGAAAGTTGGCCATAGCCGGTTTTACCCGTACCCTGTATGGCAATGGTATTTTCTTTTTATCTCTAATCTACACATATTTTCTGTTCTTATAGTCAGATTATTAGTGCTCGTGTTTTTAAGAGATGCAGTTTGTCCATGGTACTGAAATACTCCTCCACCGGAATTTTCCTTGCGTTGAAGGCGGAAATTTTTTTCTTTGAAGACAGTTATTTAGATTCTCGAAAATTTTCGATGAGGAGCATGAATCGACAAGTTTATGTCCGTTTGTTGCATGAGAAGAAATAAAAATGGAAAGATAATAAAAAAAAGCCGGTGTATTTCTGTCCCGATTACAAGTAAGATTATATTACACCATGCTTCAAATTGTATATGCGTATATATATGCACTCGCACAAAACCCACAACCGTTTGAAAAAGAAGTTCGAAGATGAAAATTTTTTGTAAGTATGAGAAAAATTCTTTTAAGATATATAAAACATTTTATATAGCTTGCAGAGTGTACTTACAAAAAATCAACATTCAGAGGTTTTTGTGTTTCACAATTGTAAAAATTTTTTTTTTTAAAATGATAATTAAAATAACATTCTTTCATTTTCTCATTGCATTAAGTATTATGGTTAATTATATGTGATAAATTAATATGCCTCTTTTTGTAAAGTTTTGGGCAAATGGTTGACCGGTTAAGGGGTTGAAGAACATTAAATTGCATATTAAAAAAATTGGATTATTTTTGCCCTAGTCTTAATGGGTTGTTTCCTTGGTGGAAATGACATTCTGAATGGATTTACATCTTTGCTGCTTAATTGCCTCGATCCTCGTGGTCGTTGTAACCAAGTAGTCATGTTTGCGAATGCGTGGTCGGTGAGTCGTGAATTCGAGCATTGGCACCACAAACTACAAGCTCCACCATGTAGGAAAACTGGTGCACGTTAATTTTATTATTCCTCAAAATCCTCAGATTGGCGCAGTGGAGAAGTTTGAAAAGTGCCAGCTCACAAGTGAGTTGCGTCCTCGTCAATTGACAAAGGTTCAGAAATCCGAAGCTCATAGCCAATAGCTAACGCATTGCTTTAAAGCCGTGTTTCTCAACCTTTTTTTTTTATTATGCCCCTACAAGCCTTTTAAAAAAATTATGTCCCCCCCCCATACATATGTAGCGGTACATCTATATAAGCCAGTAACTACCTCCGCACCAAGGTGATCATTTTGGTGTAGTGGATAAGTTACTCGGCTTCGGATCCAAAGGTACCTGGTTCTATCCTACAGGATAAGCGCGCCACTTCATTGGTGACCCGGACGTGGCGCCATCTACCTGCAAGCAAAGTCGTCAAAACTCACTTGACGCAGCAAAGTCGTCGAACCCTCTCGACGCAGCAAAGTCGCCGCACCCACTCGGCGCAGCAAAGTCGCCGCACCCACTCGGCGCAGCAAAGTCGCCGCACCCACTCGGCGCAGCAAAGTCGTCTCACATATGTCGCAATCAACAAAGCCGTCACAACTCATGACGCAGCAGCAATAACACGCTTTAAACAAATACATCGTTCGTTCGCCCTCCACCGACTCACTGGTGGGGTGTATGTAGCGGTACCATCTATATAAGCCAGTAACTACCTCCGCACCAAGGTGATCATTTTGGTGTAGTGGATAAGTTACTCGGCTTCGGATCCAAAGGTACCTGGTTCTATCCTACAGGATAAGCGCGCCACTTCACATATACACACCCTCGCCAGTGGATTAGAAACTTTCTAAATTTACATTTGAATGCAAGCTAAGAATGAAGTATGCATTTTTTTTATGACGGTTAGAATGCTAGTATAAGTAAGGTTTAAGATGCTCTTCATGATGAATGAGGTAAAAGGGGAAAAACGACCGATCTTTTCCCATTTGAAAAAGGGCTTATTGTTGGTTCCAGTTATGCACGGGCCTTGATTTTGAAGACAGCAAATCTCACTAGGTTCTCAAAAGTAACCATATCAAAGGTTTACAAAAGTTGGAATCAGAACCTACCATCCTATTTTAGAAGACGTAATTGCGGTTTTAGCACAGTTTTCAAAAGAGCTTGATTGGTATCGTATCCAACGAATTGTATGGTAGAATAGGGACTCTACTATGCTTCAACTGACACAAATCGTCAAACAATGCTCTTCGCATCAGATTTCAGCTCACACCATGGTCAGAGAACTGCAGAGGATAGGAATGCATAGTCGGGTGCCTGTGAGAAAACCACTCATTTCTATCCAAAAAACCCCTCGTTTCTGCCCAAAAAACCACTCATTTCTGCCCAAAATGCAAAAATCCGTTTGCTGTGGTGTCGGGAAAGAAGACACTAGACATCTGAGGATTGTAAACGGGTAATGTGGTAGGATAAGTCACACTACACCTTATTTTGCACTGATATAAGACGTGGAATTTGGCGAGAACCACACAATGCCAAGAATCTATCCTGCCTTACTCGCACTGTACACGGATCTTGTGGAAATATCATGATATACCCCATCTTCAGCTAGCATGGAAGTGATCTCTAGTGTTCCTCGAGGGTAAAAACAGCCATGAGATACCTAGATATATTGGCAGATCAATTGCACCATGAAATATTGTGTTTTTACCCTAATGGTGACGGATATTTAATGGACGATAATGCAGCTATGCATCGTGCTATTTTGTTCAAATTTGTTCGCTGAACATCTGTCTGACTTCCAATACCTTCCCTGACCACCACATATAGCCCGTATCTTAATTCCTTAGAAAATGTGGGGGAATGGTGGAAAGACACATTCAAAAGCACTCTCCTCTTCCATCTAATTTACAAGATCTAAAAGGCTGCAAAGCGAATGGTGGTATTCTCTGGACGTAAATGAACTCCAGAAGCGTATAGACTCAAAATCCAAACGAATAAGAGCAGTTATTCGTTCAAAGGTTGGTCTAATAAAATATTGATCTTGGGTTTTTTTCTTAAGTCATTGGCCAGTGTGTGTGTACATAGTATAAATATATCATGAAACTTACATATTAAAATACCCATATGAAAAAAATTACCTTTTTATGTAACAAATGTTTCTGGAAATTG
Source organism: Trichonephila clavata (assembly GCA_019973975.1). NCBI lineage: Eukaryota > Metazoa > Arthropoda > Arachnida > Araneae > Nephilidae > Trichonephila > Trichonephila clavata. Next base: position 10,909 of record BMAO01017933.1, read on the forward strand.
ATGCTTCTAAAAATGAAATTCATAAAAATTACCAACTGAATTTACTTACCATTCATATATTACTAATATTCATTCAATTTATGTATTTTTTTAAACAACAGGACTTTTATAAAAATTTTGCAGACGCTTATTTTGAATTAATATCAACGATTAATAATGAACGATATACTGCAAAACACAATGCAGATACATAGATCTCATCGTCAATTTTTTCGTACCATTCAAAACAAATAGCGCGATTGTGTTTGGTAAGAGTATTTTATCGTCACAGATATTTAATACTTTTATTACAGTTTTTCTCATATTGCACAAACAAATCGTGAAAAATATTTTTTATAATTGACTATGTTACTTATAAATAGATCATTCCCACTCTAAATGAGGCCTTTTTGAATTGCTCCCCCCTCAAGAATCAAATCTCCCCCTTTTGGGGCGTAGGCCCCAAGTTGAGAAACACTGCCTTAGAGTAAGATGTTAATTAAATACTCAAATCAATTCATGCCTTCATTCTCTGTGTAAAGCTGCTGATTAATTAAATTCTTGATGTTATGTTTTTTTAGCCATAGGTGGAATGAAGATTAGCAAACGCGCAATTAGAAATAACGGTTTATTTACCCCATATTGAAAAGAATTACGTGCAGAAACGATAAATGAGAATTCTTCATCATCCAATCTTTTCAAAGATTACAGTTCCATCTCTTAAAGTTGCTTAAAAATTTATCAATGATTTCCTTTAGGCACATCACACGGAAATGTTAGCAGAGTTCAGCAGATAGTTAAAATACTTTCAGAGAGTTAAATTGCTTTGAAATTTATGTTTTTGGAGTTTACTCCTTTAGAATCGATTTTTATATGAAGCCCCCGGTATAGAAATATTATCTCTCAGGAGTGAAATTTGTACAAGCATTAACAACAACAAAAAAAAGCGTTATTCTGTGTTTTGCGCATGCGCCAAGTTGCAGTCAGAAGGAAAAAGGATTACTTTTTCTTCTTTTTTAAAATTACACAATCATTCTTTTTCTACCGAAACCAGGAAAAAAATAATTACAGAATCGGAAAGTTCACTTTTTTCACCACGATATGGAATAAATTATTTTACAAAATAACAAAATTTGTATTTTTTCCCCCCGATTTTCTTTCTAAAATGAGTCAAAATTGATGTGTTTTTATGAAAAAAGTTTTTCAATCATTCTGTACGAATTTATTACCATTGTAATGTATCGAAATTCTGTACTAAAAAGTCCATAATTTGTTAATTTTAAATCAGTAATTTAAAATATAAAAACTGCCAATTTTTTTTGTGTGATTTTTCAAAAAATACTTACAATTCAAACTGTTGTTCTTTTTGTAAAATAATTCTTCAGACCTCTTCTGGACAGCACAATTTATTACGGACAAACAAATAAAACGATTATGAATACTGCAAACAGCATAAAGAAAGTTCATAGCACACAGCGTATACATCGAGGTGTGGTCCCCGTAGAAGAAGTGCGTTGGAGGAAGCGAGAAAGAACGCGTGGGCGCATCACAGATATCCTTACGCCTGAGAAAATAGTTCGCTCGCTTCAACCCAACACAAACTAAACATTTAATAACTTCAAAATAATCACACGAAACTTTTTTTCTAATTGTCAAACGTTGTTATCCGTGCATTGTTCAAAGATTGAAAAAATTGCTTAAAATTTACGGATTTTAAAAGTTTTTGTGTTTTTCGTCAATATACCCTTTTTACAAGAAATCATTTATGCAGTTTCTTACATTTTTTTGTTAAAAAACTACCGTTGTTTGTTATCTATGCGGGAAATTTGGAAAGTATATTTTAAAAATAAACCCTAAAAAAATTAAAATTGTAAAAAAAAAAAAAGAAGCAAATTACATTTATTAGCGTTTCTCTTTTTAGCATAATTTTTTTTTTTGTTTAACATTTATAAACCCCGTGCACCACGCAATGTATAACACGGTGGCATACAACACAGACAGAAGAAAGGATTACAACACAAACATCCATGCCTTCTCCGGGATTCGAACCCAGACCCTACGGCACCGCAGTCAGCTTCACTGACCACTATACCGGATGGGCGGCTTTTAGCATAATTGGCGTCGAAAAACGGTTTTGGAGCCAAGCGACACTTCATGCCTTAGCTCTTGACAAAGAAGTTGATATAACAACTGAAAACCACCAAATTTGGTGGTATGTACTTAATACTGTTTTGGTGCGTTGAATAGCAAAGTAACGAAGCATAATTATCAAAAATAAACTTTTATTTCAACAACACAACCAATATACTCCGTTAGAATATTCCCTTTGTAGCGGTATCTTCATAAGTCAGTAACAGCCTCCGGACTGAGGTGATTGAATTTGCCAGGCTTTCTACTGTTCATCTTACTACAATTGATCAAATTATGATCAATAAAATGAATGGAGATGATATGTTTCTCTTTCCTCGCAACTGCCAAAGTCTCCGGGCATATGCACGGGATCTCCGAGGTAATTTAGTGCAAAAGGGACACATTTTGATGTTATCAGAAACATGCTTCGCAATAAGAAATTAGTTGAAATTGAAAATTTTAAACGCATAACACAGTATAGACTACCAAATATTAACCGTGGGGGCGGGGTCAGCATCTATAAAAACGGGCGCGATTCACAGCATAAGTTTATTGGCAATCAGGATGATTTTGTGAGAAGAAATACCCAGTAGGTTAATCAAACTGAATCTAATTTGGGAGATATATGTGCTGCAAGATGCCCTTTACCTAACGTTAAACTCATTGTTGTCGTCACAGTTTATATTTCTGTCAATCAGAATGTTACTGACATTATAGATTATATCCACGAGACACATTTATTAGCATATACATAAAGTGGTTCTAAACTACTGGGGAAACAGCATCATGTATATCATACTTGATGGTGATTTCAATATTGATTTCGATAAAATTGAAGGAATGAGATTAGCACAATTTTTAAAACCAGAGCTTAATTTGGATTTGCTTCTGGTAGAGCACTAGTTACAACTAGGTATGATACAACCATTGATGCGATGTTTTCACGATTTGTAAATCAAGTTTCTACCAACATTCACGTATCATACTTTAGTTACCACAAGTCTCTTGTGACAGTGATTAATAATGTCGAGAGAATGTAATTAATACTCACAGTGATATTAGTAGTGAAGAAGTCAATCTCTTCTTAACAATATATTCATTTACTATCGGCCGTATTCTCAATCACGAGTTAACCTCGAGTTATCCCCGAACAGGAGGTAACAAGCAGATTGGCGAAAGATCATTATTCTTAACGGCGGATCGTGTCAAATCCATGGATTATTCACCCAAAGATAACCCGCCGATTCTACTCACCGATTTCGGAGGGTAACTCGCGGATTTCGCCACCAGAGATAAGCGGGCTACCACTTTTTTACCAACTATGCTGCTTGGTTGGAGCTTAAACTGAAAAATTGTAAATATTTTGTATATGTAACATTTGTTTTCTGTTCTATATTGCAAAATATTGATAAATGTGTGTATATATATAGTGTTTTGTGACAAATAAAATCAGATTAATACCAAAAGTATAATTATTTTTGTTAGATGGAATTGGAAAAGATTCAGTAACATGTTCTGTTTTAGATAAATGTGACTTAATGGGGCCTAAGATTCAATTAACAAATTTATTCTTCCCAAAATTCTGGATTTTTCATTCTAAGATTTTATAGAAATCATGAATTAAGAATAATTATTAGACATTAGAAATTATTTAAATTAATAATTATATACATAATAAAAATTTTATTTTAACCTACCAAAGGGTTGCTGGAAAATTTTAAATCAAAAAGAAAAATAGATTAGGATATTTATACTTGTATACAATCAAAATATAAATTGAAATTTTAAAATAATACGAGTTTTGAATTCTCATTGTATAACATTTAACAAGCAAAACACATTTTCTAATAATATTACCAACTTTATCTGTTCCATACCCTACTTATTAATAATAAGAATCTTAGCCCTCAAACCACCACTATTGATAGTCACATTTCCAGGCAGCATCACATCAGACATTTAAAATGTAGAGCACAATGTAACAACAAATAATTCATAATGTCAAAGCTGAAAATAGACATTTGATTTTTGTTAGAAGTATCTATTCCTTATTAATTTTAATTGGTTTTTCATTCAATTTGTCGGCTGGGAAAGGTGCTCAGACCGTTATGTAGATCAATATTTACTTATTATCGATTATTTTACTCAACATTTCATAATGTGATCATTTTGATTTGTGTATCAGAGTTCTTTTATATAATAAAACTTACACAAATCACTGTCAGAAAAATCTATTCAGAATAAAACAGAAAATTTAAACTAAAGGCTAAATAAAAATAAATCAATTTACACTTATCCTGAGTTCCTGGTGAAACAGCAGTCCCATACTCGTGATCGCAATCGAATCTGCATGGCAATGGTTCGATTAGTGCACCCATAGCAGCCAGCCGTTCATCTAACGATATAGACAGTAAATTAGGGGTTTCCTCCACCAGTTTTAAACATTTCGACTTTATCAGAGCTTTTTTTTTTTTTTTTTTGACTCTTTTTTCATGTTTTTAAATTTATTCTGAAGCTGCTGTCAACTTCGTTTACATAGGCTGGCTGCACTGATATCTGTCGTCAAACTATCCCATGCTTCTTCCTTCTTATTAAAAACAGCATTTGTAATTTTGCAGTTTATTATATGCTTGTATTTTTCGACAAGATTAACTAATAATTCCATCTCCTGAACTGAAAAAATGCTTTTCGACATAGTAGCAAAACAAAACAAGAGAAACAGGAGAAAAAAAAGTGAAACTTATAAAAGCGTGTTAAAAACAGCTGATCGAATGTTTCGCGCCAAGATACAACGCAAAATGTAAGCAATAAATATGTCATGTGATTATCAGTGTCCAATCACAACGACTTTAACATCTTGCCCACGCATAACTTACGGATTCGGTAATTGTCAGTTCAAGAATAAGAAACGAAAATTACCCGAGAGTTACCATCGAGCGGGGGTTACCCAATCCGTGGGTTTTCTTTTCAATAACTCGCGATTGAGAATACCACCGTATTTATGTAACATAATTGACGTATATTATTTTATATGTATATATTGTTTTACCGAATCAATATGAAAAATGTGAATAGAATGAAGAAAATACATGCATGGTTTCAGTATTATGAGATGCGTATATTTACCCTGTTTGCCTACTATATATATATACTCCTTAAGTACGGTTGTTTCTGATTATAATCAAAAACAACCGTACGTAAGGAGTAAACTCCAGTCGTGCGTCGGAGCTGACGCACAACAGTTATTGATGTGTAACATCATTCCTCTCGGTTGCTAGATATTTACAGGAGTGATTTCGTTAAAAGGGACGGAAATGTGTAACAGGAAGTCGGGGGAGCGCGTGCTATTTGATTTGACAAATCAGCGCACTTGGTGGTGTCTCTTCGCTACCCTCGCATCGGGGTACAATTCTAGTAACCATCAAGCCACCAGCCATTTTTATATTGTTAAATTTAGCATTTCAGAAGATTCGAGTTCAAAATTCGGTTTTGTTTTCTTGACTCTAAATCCACTTCGCATATACCAGCAAGTCTTATTTGACTTCATCCAGGATAAACTTGCGATTCTTTCGCTCAATTGTCAAAGTCTCAGAGCTCGTTGTGTATGAAATCTGAGGTTATATTTATATGTGTAAACTATAATAATAATTATATTTACTGTTAAGCGTCTGACAAAGATCATCATTCTTAAAACAAATACGAGTAAGTAATATGGAATTATTCGAATAAATATTTTAGTGCGTATCTTTTTCATACTTTGAGGTTAATTCATGTTGCTGTCAATATAATATTTTTAATTGTGATTAAAAAAGTTTTCTCGATTAAAAAACTGACTAATTATTTACACGGGTAAATTTGATTTTCTCTAATATTTCTAATATTTAAACATGTACGAAGCTAAATAAATTTTTATGATTTTGTGATTTTCAGAGATAAGTATATGCAGAGCAGAATATATGCGAAATTATTGGCAAAAGAAACGTGAGCAAAAAATTAAAAACTGGAGGAGCTCAAAATCCGTTCTTAGCTTATGTCTACTCTATGAAAGGAACATGTCTACCAAATTTCAAGTCTGTAGGTTGAATAGTTCCAGAGATATCGTGATTAGTCAGTCAGTGAGTGAGTCGCTTTTCTCCTTTATATATATAGACTAGCTGACCCGGCCCGGCGTTGCACGGGCTTTTACCTGGGGTATAACTTAATCCCCATGTATTAATTTCCTCCATTCTTTCTGACGCCAGCACTTTTGTGTGGGTGGGAAGCGTACAATGTGAGTGAAAGGCCCATGAGTGAGTATCAATGGTTTTCTCGTTTAACATTTTCCTTTTTCTTAAAAAAATCAGCACTTCCAATATAATTTTTCGAAATTACTTTTACTTCTTTGTTTCTTTCCTCTTCGCTTCGCCCGGCGTTGCACGGGCTTTTACCGAGTGAATAACTTAATCCCCATGGGAATTTCCTGTTTCCCTCAGGGCGATAGTACTTATGTGCGTCTATGTGCGATGTGAGTGATTTCTTTAACTATGTCATTAAAACTCCCTTTTTCGAAATTTGTTCTTGTACGGGTATCTGGCAGCGTTTTTTCCGGATTCTTCACATTTCCGGCAATAAAAAAATTATGGCGTGATTAATTGAAATAAAAACCATCCTATGTTCTAAGTTGGACGAAATGACACACAGTATGCAAAATTATATTATGATCGGTTGAGTAGTTTCGGAGTCCATTGCGGACAAACACTGTGACACGTATATTTTATATATAAAGATATATACATACTTTTTTAGTTGTAAATGTGACTTAATTGAGCTGTTTTCCTTTAAACGGAATTGTGCATCAATGTTCACTCACTTTATGGCATGAGGTAAGACTATGAACTGTATGAGCAATATCGACATACTAGTGATAAATATTAATGTTGCAGGGGAATGACAAAATTAAGCATATGATCAAATCCCTAAGGAATAGGATCAATTAACGGAAGATATTGAAATAACGTCTCTTGAAGGGCATTTCCCTAAAGAAAGTAAATGAATTGATCAAATCCCAGAGCTATTTTAGTATTAAGATTAAATGAACAAGACAGGACTCGTGCAGCTCTTTTTTCGGTGGTTACTACTCCTCTTTACCTCCCCGCTTCCCTCTGGGGTCTGTAAGCACATCGCACAAACATTACGCGAGGAAGGTTGGGTGCATTTTTATTACTGTTTTCCATATTTCGAATTTTTTAAATACTACTTTATTAAAAATGTCCAGATATAGAAGAAAAAAGTAATCAAAATCTGACCGAATTTGTATCTGAAGAACAGTTTAAAAAAATTATTAGGGGCATTTTTGTGTGAGTGAGTGAATATTTACGTCGCACTGTTCAGCTAAACGAGAGCTTTTGGCGACGGACCTCGTAATTTGGAACCATGGTCAAGTGATGAAGACGACACCTGAGCTGTCACCTTTCTTCTAACTACCACACCACATCAATGGGAGGACGTTTGTGCTTTTAACAGATTTAACGTGCATCGTTCTCCTACGTGACGGGTCTTCAGTAGTACTGGGCTCGAAGTCATAACACGCCAGTCACGTGTCTGTTACCTTGACCACTAGGATACCACTGCCACACGACATTTTTGAACTAGTTGGATAGAAAAGCAACTCTTTGTGGACTCGTAAAAGCATAGATGAAGCTGCAACAATCGTTGAGCAATTTAAATTAGGACCACTACTTAAATTGAAACGAACACATAAACAGTACTTTTATGGAAAAAATAGGATTTTATGGAAATAGTTACTAAAGAACCTTTGATTTTGAAGAGAAAGTCGGAATACGAGACCCAGTTGTAAAAATAGCACCAACAAAAAGCGGCATCTTTATTAGTCAGTAACAGCCACGGGAAAAGGGAGATCACTTTTGTCTAGCGACCATGTTACTGGGCTACGGATCCATAGGTCGTGGGTTCTGTCTTTCCGATTTGTGCCACTTCAGATCGAATCACTTACTTTTTTTTTAGAGAAATGATCTTCAAGAGACTTTATTTTACTATCTTCCGTGAATTGATCATATCCATTAGGGATTTGATCAAATTCCTAATTTCATCCTTTCCCTCCGACATTAATAACCAATGGGAAAAAGTATTTCATGATTCAAATAAATAACATCTCTGTTCTGGAAGATTATTAGTGACAGTTAATTTTTTAACCGCGGTAACTATGGAAACAATTGTAATTTAAAAGTAACTTTGTTATGTTTCCGTGTCAAAATTACGTTTTATGACGTTTCTTAAGTTAAAATGTAGTATTTATTTTTAAATTTTTGGAAGCTTTGTCTATTGAATAGTAAACATCGTTACATTTGTATATCTTTTCCTATGAATATTGAAGAATCGCTTTAATTGATATCTACTAAATTTATGCATATTACTTTTTGTTGTTAGAATTATGTCTTGTCAGACGAATTAATTAAGATGGGAGAAACATTTCAAAAGAATCCATACTTTCCGTTTTATGTTCATCCAATGGACCAAAAACGTAGTGTGAAGATTATAAAAGAAGTAAAAGCTGAAATTAAGAAAATAGAATCACGTCGGCCATCCTCACCATTTACAAGTAGAAAGTAAGAAATCAATTTGCTTTTCAAATTTGAAACGGTGTTTCGTTGTATTTTTTAAAAATGAACAATTGCTTATGTTTTTGAATTCAGAAAAAAATTACTTGAATAATATTTTATGCTACTTTGAATGTCTCATCTTTATAAGGCAATAATTTTGAAACTATTGTTAAGATTGACATGAAAATTTAAAAAAAAAATCTTTTTGCTGTAATTATCAGCATTGAATATGAAAACAAATTTTAAATTGTTGATTAAGTCTTTAGTCATGGAATAAGCAATGATCTTTCTTAATCAAGCCCCCCCCCCCATCCCTCCAGTTTTGTAATTAAGTCAATTTTCAAATCCTTCTGAATGTACTTTTCATAATCTGTAGTTTCTACTTATTTTTTAAATAAAGTTTTATTTATTAATAGCTATTAAAAATAAACTTTAGTATTTTTGTGTTAAGAAAAAAAAACCCAGTACAATTAAACCAAATAGATCAGGTACTTTTTTGATGAATGTCAAAAAATTCATATGACATGCTTTTTATTTATATCATTAAATAAACTTTATTTGATTTAGAAAAGGGAAATTAGAAATAGGGAAAAAGATTAAAAAGAAATACAAACTTTTAGAGTTTCTTCATTCGTGGCTGAATATTATGATTTTTGCAAATAAAATATTACTATAAGATTGTAAATAATTGATTTCCTAGTAATAATTTCCCTATTTTTGTAGCTTACAATCTGGATTACATAGTGAACTGAAACAGTCTTCCAGACCCTCTAGTTGTTCAAGGTAAAAAAACTCTTTCTTTTTAACTATTTAATTATTTTATTTTGATTTTGCCTGTATGAATTATATAACTTTTAATTAATTTTTTTTAATATTGCTATATTATAATTTGGTTAAAACCATAATTTATGATGGTTTTTAATTAATTAAATATTAAAGTAGTTAATATTTTATTTTTATATAAGTATTTACTATCAATTCTATTCTTTAGAGCATTTCAGATAATAAACAAATTTTTTTTTAAGGAATGATGCTATTCTTTATACATACCATTAACTATTTAAAGGAATAAATATTAAAATACATTGGGAGTTTCCATAAATATTATAAAAGTTGACTATTTTATATTTCAACTGTGTTTATGGTATACTTTTGCATATTTTTTAAAGTTATAAATATTTTGTCGTATAATTTCAATGAGAATGTAGTTTAATTTCATCTTTTTCATTGAGTTTTCCTGAAAGTAAGTTAATGTAGACACTTTGCAGATCACAAATTAAAAGAATAAGAACAAAATTTACGGTACTTATGTATTATCCCAACAATTGCGAACTCTATTAATAATTCACCTAGTTGTCAACCCTGATTTCCTATGTGTTGCACACATTCAATTGGCAACCAGGTGCTTCATTTCATATTATGTCGCCAATTCTTTCTCAGTGCCACAACAGCCTTTGAGGGCCAAAACCAATTGTGCCCATCTCAATATACTTGATTTTTGGGCGCTGAGGTGCATGAGCAGATGTCCTGATCAGTTGTTCAGTCTGAAGTGAAACCCCCAATGTTTAGTCCCCAAGTAAGCTTGGTATTCATTTATCAACCCGCTGAAGGGATGAAAGGCTGAGTCGGCCTTGCCCAGCCTGAGGATAGAACCCCGGACCTGTGGTGTGGAAGTGTGACACGCTACCAACTTAGCCTTCTATGTTGCCAATAGGTTGCAATAATATGTAAGTACCAATTTTACTTTCCTTTTTTCTTGTGGAAATTTAGTGATTTATAACTAAAAGTAATATAATTTCCAAAGGTGGGTTATTCTGTATTTCATCCTATAATTTTTAACTTATTATGTTACTTGTCAAACAAAAGATTTTGCGAGTTGTTATTGCTTGTTAATATTTTTTAGATAAGCATATTATAAGTTTTTTTTGTATAACATGCATCAAATTTACTAATTTTCTATATTGTTTTGACATCATAGTTAACCAAATTAAATTTTATTTTTAGCATTAAATCCTTAAAATATGAACCAGAAGAAGGCTTTAATCTACCATGCAGAAGGTTATCTTCTATCCTATCACAAAAAGTATAAAATGTTTTCCTATTTATCTGTTTTTTCAGAATATATTGATGCTTTTCATTTCAATAATTACAATCTGATCATAAGAATATAACTATCTCACTAATAGTATTTTGTCAAAATATTTTTGTATTAATATGGCACATAATATATATATATATCATACTTATATATTAGCATTACCACAGCTAAAATTGCACCATGAGAATTGTTTACCTTCAAATTTAACACGTAACAATCTTTGCTGTTTTGATGTAATGGTGCGATTTGCATTACACAAATTTTGCTGCGGTGACACTAATACATAAGTACCATATATATTTTAAAAAAGCTATATACTTTTAGTAAGCTATTGTGTTTTGCAAATTATTTATGTACATTCAGAATCTTTAAAATTTATAACTTAAATAATTTATGTGTAGTTAATTATAGTATTTAATTTATTAATTATAAAGATTTGGTACTTGTATTTTACTGAGACTTTGCAAATAGACTTGAGGTATTTAAAATTTAGTTGGTGAAATTTTGGCTTTGTTTACATGTATTCTGTATATTAATAATTTAGTCATTTATATTATGTGACAAATTAGTTTTCTAAACAACTGTAATTTGTGAGAAAAAGCCATGAAAAAGGAAATATACATGATTTCTTTTTCCTAGAACTATGATTTCTGTATTCTGACATAGCACCTGGAATTAGATTCAATAAATATATCAATCCACTACAGTAGTATAATTTAATTTCATACACTGAAATAGGATTTAATATTTCAGTAATGTGAGTAGTAAAAAGAAAGTATTTAATAATAAGAACATGATAACAATAACATTTAATGCAATAGCAATAACATGATAATAAAATTTGGATATAGTAGCAAATAATTTTGAAGACTAAAGTAATTATTTGTGGTTTATTCTTTTCGTGAAACTGGTTTATTATAATGTGTTAGTGTGGTAAATCCATTAAAAAATAACAAATTTTATGCATACAAGCTCTATATTATGTATAATGAAAGAGCATGAGAAAATTGCCTAATTCAATTATAAGGCTAGTCTTTCAAGATATTAGGAGAATTCTTAGAGATTTAGCTCCTGCAGTCAAACTGCAGGAGCTAAATCTCTAGTGCACTAAAAGAACAAAAATAAATAAATAAATAAAAATAATAAAATAAAAATAAATGTAAGTATAAAAGCTACAGTAAAACATGGTTACTTTAACATGTCAATCTATAAAAAAATTCATATTTTAATTTAAAAAAAAAAGGAGAAATGAGATTATTTTATCTACCATACAATTGCATTATTTTTTTTTAACTCTGATCACCTCAACCCATTATGATTATAATGCAAGATTATTAGATTGAGTTATTAGATTACTTTGATGAAGGACTTTTGTCAAGGTTGCTTTAAGTTTTTTTTTGTCTACATACATATATTTTTTTATTTAAATTCTTAAATTCTCATGCACATATTTAGGGAGAGAGAAATTTTTTTTTTATGAAATGAATACTTTATAGAAGAATTTTTCTAAGTATGGGATACATCATTGGTAATTTATTTCAATTAGCTTAAAATTTTTTTCTAAGTTATTTTTGTATTCTTTCAGTCATAGAAAATAGACAAGGTTAGCAAAACATAAAAGTAAAAAATTATAAGATCTTTAAAAATATGTGACTTTATTTTCTATTTTAATACTAATTTTGACAACAACACTAAAACATTTATGTATATAGTCATTAGCATTTTAAACTGCAGTTTCAATACATTTGAAAGAAATATCTCTTTCTTTCAATGTATATAAGTGGTTTTGCTGTAAAGTTTGAAAGTTATGATTACTGTTCTCACTGATAACACTTTTGAATACACATCTGGAACTAGTTTATCTACTTCTAAATTTCAATATTTTGCACAACCTATTCTGAACTAGGTATTAACAGCTCATATCTATTATATGTTGCTTTTGGTGTAATTTAGATCTATTTTTGTATTTTTTTTTTTTGATAATTGGTTTATTTATTTGCACTCATGTTTTGATTTTCATTTTTTTTGGCATCTGTTTCTTTTTTTGAGCATTTCTTGTATATTATTTTAACCTTTTTTACATAATAAATGATCAACTTCTTGTTCATTTAGTTTAAACTGTATTTATTGCATTCTTGTGTTCTTTAGATATTCCCTTATTAACATGCTAAGTTGCAGGAGGGGGGGGGGGTTCTATCAAATTAGTTGAACCTTGCATTCTATTTTGAAATTGTTTTTTGATTTACTAACTCCATTCTTACTTTTTAAATTCATTTGTCTTTCGTACTGTGATTCACAATTTCTTTTTGTTGTGTTTTAATTATTTATATTTGCTTTATTTACCTAATGCTTCTCATTTTTAAGTGTATGTATATTCTTGAACAAAAGAGACTATTTATTGAATTGAATTTGGATTCGAATGGCTATGTAATATTCTCTTTAAAGTCAGTTATGCGTAGATTGTAAAATAAAAATTCAAAACAATTTACAAATATTGTATTTGTTTTTATATATTGTAAAAATTTGCTAACTTTATACATTTTCAACTATTATTATTATAACCAGTTTGCTTTATTAACTAAAAAGGCAATTGTAGTGCAATAGACTCTCACTTGTCTGCTACAGTCTACTGTAATACCATAAGTAATGTGATGCTATTTGTTGTTGGGCTGATGCTATTTGTTGTTTTCTGTTGAACACATGAATTCTGTTTTAAGATATCACTCATTCCAGTTTTCATTTTGATGCTTAGTACAGTGTATTTCTAGAATAATAATTCTTGTTACCTTGTATGTATTAATTTTTGTTCCCTGTTATCTGAGTTTTGTAATTTATAAATCTCTTTGAATAAGGGAAACTCATTATGTCAGAACTAAGTAAAAATGTAAATTTTTAAATCTTTCATTAACAAATGGGGCATTTTAGAAAAAGTTCAAAAATGGAGAAACTAACTGCTGCATCTAAAGCCTATTATACTAGCAGATGAACAATGATCTGTTGAGTAACCATGTCTTTTGAAATCTGTTGCTAATAAAATAAACTATCACTAAGATGAGAAATTTTTAATTTCCTGAAATGGAAGAGGCATGAATGGTTTAGTTTTGGTTATAGATATGAAGACAGTGTTATTATAAATGGATTGGAACAAGAGTTGTTCCATATATGGTGGGTGGTTTGTATTCCAATAGGGGTGACAACTTGACTGATGCAGTCTTAGCATTATAAATGGATATGGACATATTTCTCATTAAAAGCCATTAATTTTTTTTCTTTTCCAGAAAAATGTGTTAATTTTTGCAATAAATGCAATTTTGTATTAGTAAACAGCGCATCACATTAAAATTATGTTAAATCTAACTAGTAACTGTTTAGAGCACAATTCTTCTAACTTGTATATTTTTATGTCCATTTAGAACGAATTGATACAGAAGAGTGATTATACCTTATTTTTTGAAGGTTGGTGTATGAATAGTATAAATAAATTATGTATCCTTGTTGAATATCTATACATAAATTGGAAATTCAACTTGATGCTCTATTGTATTTTTAATATCAGAAAATTAAAAGTGGAAATTTAAAATTTTTTTTTTATTTTAGTTTATAATAATTATTGATTTTGCCCATAACACATTTTTATCTGCTTTGATATTCGATAATTGTTTAAAAAATCCACATTTAGTCTTTTTACATATTTTATTTTTTATTTACTAATGTACTTTTACTTCATTAATTTTTAAAAAGTTAATGTTTTTTCTCATTTATTAGATTGTTAATACAGATGTTAAATTAGAGCCAATTGTAGTTAAAGCTCCCTTAAAAAAACGAAAAGGATCTAGCTCAAATGTGAATGCTTTAATTGAAAAGTCTTTTACAGTGTTTCCTCCATTGCCTTGTAAGTATTAATTTTTATAAAATTTTAGTTTCATGTGCTATCATTCAAGCAAAGTTCTTTCCATTTTAAATTACTCTTTATGTGTATATTTCAGAACTTTTGAATGGTTTTATAAATAGTTTAATTTTTTTAACCTCCTAAAATTTTAAAAATTTTTCCTTCCCTTCTTTCTTTTTATTCATGTAAGATTCATGGTGATATTTATCAGTTTTATAAAAGGAATTTTACAGAACTGACCCAATTATTTTAAAGAATATTCAACACTAAGGTGACCAGATTTTGATATTGGTAAAGCGGGACATCATTGACTGAAAGGGGGGAGGGTATTGATTAAAAATTTGGTCTATATGAAACTACAAAAATGTTCATAGAATGTAGAAATAGTATTCATTTTTTATTTCAACATAAGTACAATTTACAAATATAATACTTTAAAAAATATGTATTGTTAGTATACAAAGAATAAAATAATACTTATAAAATAATATTATTTTATTCTTTGGTACATTTCTTATTTGAGTGAATTTTTTTTTGGTAAATTGCTGTTGTTGTTTAAAAGGTCATGAAATTTTTCACAAAAATTTGTTAAATTATAATTCACACATAAAAGGGTTTTCAAAGTCTCAACATTTAATTGTGATTTTTCTGATGTCCATACTTTATTTTCCATAGAAAAAACGCTTTCAATCACAGCATTAGTTTCTGGTAAGAACAACACATATTCCACTATTTCTATTGCATTATTGTGTGGAACATGTTTGTTTCAAAATGAAATATTTCTAACCATTTATTCTATGTTGTGATTTTTGTTGATACCCAAGATTTAACTATTTCCTCCTCAATATATTTTTTAAATAATGATACCTCATTAAAAAAATCATTTTTGGAAATATAATTACCATATAATCCGCTGTATAATGCACACTTTTAACTCAAAAAACAAGATTGAAATTTAAGGGTATGTGTTATATGCCGGGTATAAAAATGATAGCTTTAAAGATAACCAAATAGATGAGTAATAAAAAAATACTTCTACACATATCAAAATACTGTTTATTTAAAAGAAATGGCATGCCTTATAAACTAAAAGAGTTGTTGTCTTAGAAGTACACTATTTTTTCAAGAGTCTGGGATAATATCTTGAATAAATGACTTCAAAACATAAGAACATTGTATACTAACAATTCAGTTTTCTTTGTAAAGAAGGTTGTGTTTTTTATACGGTGAATATACCTTAAAATAAAAAAGTGTAGCTTGAAAGTATAGGTGCGTATTATATGCCGGATTTTACGGTATATGGGAAATTTTTTTTGAGCAATACGATCGAATGATTTTTACACATTCCAATTAAGTTCTTGTTTTAATGTAACCCAATGAAAATTTTCATTATCATTATAATGTACCATCAACTCTTCTAAATAATTACACAGTTATTATAGTTCTTCCACCATTTCCTAACTTGTCATGCATACTTTCCAAAAAATTGGGACTTTTTTAAACACTGCCGTACACATTCTTAAAAATTGGGATTGCCCTGCCAAAAGCTGGATGCCTGGTCACTTTATTCACACATGTAGTTTATTGAGTATTAATAAAATAATATTGCATAAGAATTATAAAAGTTTCTTTTTTGCCATTTTGGTTTAATGATTCTTTTATAAAACACTTTTTTAGATGAGACAATATTTCCCAGTAGCTAGGAAAAACATTTTCCTTGTTATTTCCTTCAATACTTTATTCCCTATATATACATATGCATCTTTTGATACCCTGTGAATGAGTACCTGAATAATGAAGTCTAATAAAAGGGTAGTATTTAGTCCCCAGCTTCTTAATTAAACCTGCATGTAATAATAAATTTTTATTTAATATGTGAGAATTTTATATTTCCTCATTAGCAGTGGCGTCACGGAGAATCTTAGACCCCCCCCCTGCAAAATCAGGTTTTGGGCCCCAAGCTTAAATAGGTACTTGGCGTCAATCAGGCTTTGAGCCCCTAGAATCCCTGGGCCTCCCTTGCAATGTGGGGGTGAATGTTATGCCACTGATCATTAGAAAGAATTCAGTGTCACTCTTTATTCCTTAAATATGTTTAAATATCTATCATATAAAAATTTTCTTTCTTCAAACTTTTTTTATTTCAAATTTTCAATTTTATATTTAAAAACAACGATTATTTAAGAACATACATGATTATGCAACTTTTGGGGAAAAAATAATACTTTTATCATTTACTTTCTTAAATCATTGGTTTAAGCTTGCCAATGCATTTAGTTTTTCATAGTTGAAAAATTTAAAACTTATCTTACTTTTGTATATAATTTTATTTAAGAATTTTTGTGAAGTAAAAAGAAAATGGAATTAATATTGCATTTGCTTATATTTATATACTTTTTATTATGGAGTAAAAGAAAATGGTTTTTATATGCTTATGTTCAAAACTTATGAAATACTCCAATTGTGTTGAAAAAGTCAATCAGGACAGCTCAAATATGCAAGTTGTATATTTGTGTTGATGTATTTGTGCATGTTGAAAATTATGTACTTGTATGCATTGTTGCATATATAATAAATAATTTATATCAGTCAATTTTTTGCACTTGTATCTCATCTTTGAAAGTTATTTAATAATTATATCCCATTTCTTTTATTTATTAAATTGAGATGGAAATTTTTTATGTGATTTTTGTTATGTGTCATTATTACAATTCTGAAATAAATATAATATTTAATTTCATTATGTAATGATTGATAATAAACAAGTAATAATAAATTTATTATAAAAAGGCAAATTAAAATTCTGCATTTGGAAATTTTCTGATAAAGATTAGATTGTTTTATACATGTTCACTGGATTGCAATGTTAATACTTGATGATTGTTTTATTACAGATGAGGAAAAAACAAGTGCTTATACTATAAAGAATTTATCAGAAAGCTTAGAGAAATTGGATGTTTATCATGTTTCTGAAGATTCTGTGCAATCCATTAATACCAATCTCATATATGATACAAGTTATCCAGAAAATGAAACAGAATCCAGTGCCTCTGATGTTCTAAGGTAGGAAGAAGTTTAAGGAATCAGTTACTTTATTTATTCTTCATGCTGTTAATTTTTTTTTTAAATTAAAAGGATGAAACTACTCATTCAAACTATTTTTTAAATTTAGAAAAGTATATTGAATAATGCATCAAGTGCAATTTTTTACATTTGTTCAAATGGAAGTACAATATTATAAATTAGTGGGTTTTTTATGAGCTTATGTTGAGAATTCATTTGAATTATTTGTATTTTGCTTCATTTCAGTGTATTATCTGAAAAAAGATCAAATCACATGTAGAGTCATCAATCTTTTTTTAAATGTTTAGTAGAATTTTATGAAGTTTGAAGAATGAGAAAGAAATCAAATAAAAATTTAGTTTTTGTTTGATTGAAGTTCATGCAAGAAAATACTTGTTTGTAAGTTACATTAATCAAGTATCATTTTTAAGACTTTTTTAATATCTTTTATTTAAAAATAATTAATATAATTAAAGGAAAATTTTAATTACAGTTATTACTTCACAATTTATTGTACTGATTTCAAATTGTTTTGATTTCATTGTCTTGGCTTATATTATTTTCTGAGGTTAGTTTTTCCTTAAATGGTTTTTTAGAAGGGAAATAAAATTATAATTAAATCAAACATATTTTTTATTTTGTGATTCTTTGTAAGAGCTACTCTAGTGTGCAAAAGTTAAGGAGTAAACACATTTTTATGGATTTTTCAAAAGCGATTGAACCTCTTTTAATAAAAATTGATTAATTTATTAATAAGAAAAGATACTTTTCTAAACTATCCAACTATCCATTCAAATACTTTTTTTCTATTTTATTTTATGCAAAGTAAGAAAACTGGTTAGACACATATCAGACACTACTCTGTCCGGCTTTAGTTTTATTCGAGTTTCTGAAAGTTTACAATTATTTTAAAAAAAATAACACTAAGGCAATTTTTGAGTGATAAATTACCATGGAAAGCATTTCAGAGGTAGGAGACAAGCCAATCCCTAGCGGAGGTAGCAAAATGGCTCAATGTGATCCAATGAAGTTCTAGATAATGGAACCAGTTTTAGGAGACCAATACAATATCCAGAACAGTTAAGCTTCTAAAGCCCTCCACAAACCATGATGACCGATAATTGGCTTCAACTGCAAAATGGGATAGGAAAATGACAGCTCACAATAAGCACTATGTTGCTTGTGGTACATGAATTTTGAGGTATATTGCTTACAAGGTTTAATGAAGCAAGGCTTTAGGGGAGGACATCAATGGTCTACATCCACTCAGGCCAACTCCCTTGATATGATGAAGACAGCATCATCCTTGAACAAGAGAGCAGTAGGCCTGTTTTATCTTTACTGATGAACAGTGTCGATTTAAGCTCATTTCGGGCCCTGGGTGCAGAAGATCTACAGGCCCCCTTGGCACTGGAGGATTGAAGTTTATAACAAGAAAATCTGGTTAAGTTCAGCTTATCTGAGCCCTTCTAGACCTCTCCGGACCCCGGGCGCCCGTCCCAAGCACCCAATGGATAAACCGGCTCTGCTGATGAACACTGATTTTGGAAGTGTTCACATATTTAGACAACCAAGGACTCAGTACATCCCTTTAATATCATGGAAATAATCTACTATAAAGGTGGTGGTGTTATGGTCTTGGTCAGCGTGATGTTTGTATAGATATAGGGCATTGTGGTACAGAGAAAAGATTTTAGAGCTCTCTGTGAAGCTTTTTAGAAAGAGGATTGTCACCCCACCCCTCCAGTTCATTTTTATCGAAGAAAAGGCACAGGCATCGGCCAGTTTATGAGTGCATCGGGACTGAAGATATTTAGAATATGGAGTGACCAGCCAGGTTTCCAGATCTGAATCCCGTTGAATATGTCTAGGATGCTCTTGGAAGATTAATTGTAGCTTGCTATTCCCTCCAGAAAATTTCCTGACCTGACTCGGTGGAGGAGGGGGATTTATTGTCCCAATACTTCATAAATAGCATAGCTCCTTGTGAGAGCTGCTTGCTTATTCTGTGTGTCTCTCTCATAGGCTGTTATACCTTATATTAAACCCGCCAACAATTGTGATCTTGCTACATCATTTTTGTTTGGGACTGTCAAGATTTCATGAGCATAAAACATGATCATTGTTGAGTTCTACCAGTTTCTTTTTTATTATCATCTTTCTAGTAATACTTTAAAGTATTTTCATACTTACTAGCCTTATCTGGTTAGATCCATCTTCCATGGGCCAAAAACAAAAGTATTTTTTTGCCAAACTTTGCTTGAATTAGTTTAGTAGTTTTTGAAGAATCTGTGAAAAATGTTTTTTTATTAAATTCTGCATGTAGATCAATATCTACATTTTTTAAGTAACAAAATGATAAATCTTTAATATTTAAGTAACTAATGAAAATTTTATGTAAATCAAGACATATAAATTATATATTTG
Organism: Trichonephila clavata; assembly: GCA_019973975.1. Taxonomy (NCBI): domain Eukaryota; kingdom Metazoa; phylum Arthropoda; class Arachnida; order Araneae; family Nephilidae; genus Trichonephila; species Trichonephila clavata. The sequence goes on from BMAO01017933.1 coordinate 31,094, forward strand.
CCCCATAAAATATTAGGGACTTATTTCATTTCCATGGAATTATGCAATATGAATAGAATTTTTGTTTTTTGCTTAAAAAATGTACATTGAACTGTTTTTTCTTCTTCTTCTATTGCAATTTCCCCCCTACTTTTTATATAGGTCTGATTCTATTACCCTCTTAAGTGAAGACCACATTAAGGATGGCAAAGAAGAGAAAGATATTCATCAGCTGTCAGTGGAACTTACTTCCTTATTACCATCTTTAGAAAAGTTTATTAGATTAGGTGAATGAAATTTTTTTAGGATTTTTTAAAGAATATAATTTTTTACTATAAAGTATTAATGTCTCTGTATTAATTTGCACAAACAGAATTGTTGGGGAAAAATAGTTGAAAAATAATAATTTGTCATCTTGAAAACAACAATGGTCCACACCGTAAAACTTCCATGATGCAGGAAGCCCCAGGCATTCAGAATTGATGCAGTAGATCTCTTGCTGTTTGTACTAGGTATTGTGTCCAAGGGCCCCAGGACATTTCGAGTGAAACACTCCCCCCTCCCACAACATAACACCACTTCAGTCAAACTTCATTGTTGGCTTAACATTTACTGGTAGAAAGCATTCTTCTGTCAGAAACCAAATTCTCATCTTGCTGTCTGAGAAACTGCTTTTACTGTTCTATAATCTTCTATTACTGGGCTTCATACCATATTAGAAGAATCGGGGTATGGGACTTCGTAATCAAAGGCTTGTAGTCTGCTGCATGACCGTGATAAGCAAGAAGATGTGCTTCCTTATGGGTGATATTCACCGAAACAACAGTTTTAGATGTCTGATGAAACTCCTCACAGAATCCTTTAGTCAACTCTTTCCTTCTAATTGGAAATCACATGAACTATTGTCGGTTTATGATATTTTTGTTCGATGGTAGTGTCAAGTATGCTTCGACCATTTCTGTGATTGTGGACAATTAAATTTTTTTCGAAATCAGACAGCTCCAAACTGCATGCCATCATGCATGTGAATAGTTGCAATGTTGCTTCTCACACAAAATATAACAAGGTGGGGAGGACGTATCACATGGCAGCAGATTATCTCTTTTGCATAGGGTGTCCAATTGCTTCTTGGTAGATGGTTATATAAAATGTATATATATATATATATATAAGAGAGAGAGAGAGAATACACTCACCCATTATGAGATCTCTGAAACTGATGAACCTAAAATTTTAGTAGGTATGTTTTTTATTTCGGTTTGGAGAAGATCCGCTATTAATGATTTTCGTGGAAATCGATTTTTTTTAGCATAATTGCTAATAAATATGTATACATGTACACACACACACTGAAGACTCTTTATATTATGACTATATTTGATATGATCATCTGTCGTCCTCTAAATTGCCTACACTCAGGAAGTTATTCACTCGACTAGTATTGATAGGTAATCTGAGGTGTTTGGTATGAGTCACTCACTAAATGGTCCTGCAATTCTCGTACATTGCAAAGTGATACCGTGGTAGCACAAATTCGGTTTTCCGGGTTCATTAGATTCATGTCCAGTAAATTCAGAGGCCAAGATGGGTACATAATAAAATTTTATATTTTGTAAAGAAATATTTTCTGTAACATGTACATTTGCCTTCAAATATAATTTTGATGTTAACAAAAAGAAATGTGTGCTACACAAAATTTGTTTGTATTGTTTGAAACTACGTTTATTACTAATTATGCTTTATAAAATTTTTGTGTGATTTTTTGTTTTGTTTTACAGGAAATAAGAAAAAAGAAGAGGAGGCTGTCTTTATTGTAAAAAATATTTATGCCCTACTAGAAAGAAGAAATGCCTTTACGCTCATATTTGAAAACAGGATACCTTTATTAAAATTACTCTTCAAACTATTAGATACAAATTTTCCTGTTTTGAGTTTGCATATCGTGAAACTTTTACTTGAGGTATTTATCATATCCATTACGTTTTGTAAATTTGTATCTATATCTGCCAAATCATTTTATTGTAAGAAATATTAAATTTATTACAATACCCATTTAATCTGTAAGCACCATTTTCTTTTTTTTTTTATATAAGCATATTTTTTTCAGTTTTTCTGTTTATTGTATTTTAAAAATTGACTAAAAGGTATTTTCTCTAGTGTTTAAACATATCCCAATCATATTAGTAGTCTTTGTTATTTTTAGATTTCAAATGTATTTTAATTGAATTATATGAAGAAATAAATAGAGAGACTAAAGTGACTTATATTTACAGATTTGAAGAATAATAATAAATTCATTTGAAATTTTTGATAACTCCTTTACAGTATTAAATTTTAAATTTTCTACAAAAGTTCTGTTACAGTTTTTTAGAAATTTATGTGAAATAAAAATTAAAGTATGTGTGTATATATATATATATATATAAAAGAATAGTGCAAAGCTATTGTTCACTCATATTATTTTTAAAAATCAAAACCAAAGATATCTTTGAAATAAATATTAAATAAATATTTCTTGTGTTAAATTGTCTTCAAAATAAAGTAAAAATAATTTCATGTAGATAAATAGATTATAAAATATTAGTAAAAAATGTTTATCTTTACAGAACACATTATTGTAATTGTTGTTCAATTACTATAACGTTTCAATTCTATAATGTTAATTAAAAAAATAATTCTTTTGTAGATGAGAATCAGAGAAAAAAATTTATGCAGTGTTTTTCGATTTATCTCAAGATTGTTGAAAGATCAAGAGATTGATTTAAGAAAATACCAATTAATTGGTAAGTTGACTTTCTGCAATTAAGGTTATTTTGTTGATAGGTAAAGCGTATCTTATCTCGAAAGCAACAATGAATGAAATGTGTGGAAGAGAATAAAAATACTGAGTGATCAGGAAAAACTTTCCTGATATATGAACCTTCAGCACCTTATTCCCTCAATCAGTTGAAAAGAAATTTCAGATATTATTTGTAGATAATGCACTTAAGACTGTAACTATTTAAAGCAATAGATCTTTTACGATTATGGTGAAAATGTTTAAAGGGCCACACCTTTTGTTTTCTTGTGCTAATTAATGAAAACTTAATTTCCTAGCTGAAAATTTTTTAGGGGTAATTTTAAGCAGGCATGAGTTGATGTCACTAAATTCGAAAAATTTGCTTTAGAAACAGTTCTGTCGTACTCTAGTTTATATAGCCGTCAAACGGTGACACCAAGAATGCACAAAATTTTAATGCATAGTGCCGAGATTACTTCATATGCCTTATTACCGATCAGGCAACTCTCAGAGGAGGCTGCTGATGTCAGATTTGATTTTTTATTAATGTCTCAAAGCAAAGGCTTTTGGTAATGATATTTGTAATTTTGAACCTTTTTGAAGTGATTAGGACGACACCTGAACTCACCATCACTCCACTCTCCAAACTTCTACATCTCTCCAACGTGAGGATTTTGAGCTACACCAGATTTAAAGTGCATCAGCCCCACTAAGTGTCTTAAATGGCACCAAGACTCGAACTCCCGACTCGCTAGGCACGTGTTCGTGACCATAACCACTCAGCTATTGCAGCCACTTGCTGAAGTCAGAAATGCCCTCTTTGGTTCATATCGTCTTGGGCAGTGGTCTCCAACCCCCAGGTCGCGGACCGTTATCGACCCGTGGATCAAATAGTACAGGACCTTGTAATCAAGGCCGGATCTACGTATGGGCTAAATGGACTGCAGCCCAGGGCCCCCGGGTTCTAGGGGTCCCCGTTCCACATTGAAGATAACAAACAGAAAAGGTGCTTACAATCAAAATAGTAATACAATAATAAACCAGTAAGAAATATACACAAATCAAAAATAAAATACCCAAATTACCATATCAAATTTATTTTAGAGAGCAAGAGCAATTTACTTTTGTTCTTCATCCCTACCACCGAATACGCTGGAATTAATAATTATTAATTTTGAATATCGTCTATTTATTTTATGTAAATACCGTAATAAGAACAAATTAAAATTGTATGCTGGTGATTTTCTTTTAGAAACTACACCATAATTGGCTGTAAAATATTTAAACCTCAAGGGTATTTCTTGTTTTTCGCATGATCCGAGACAGCCTGTGAGGTCTAGAAACAATGGTTTTCATCTAATTGCTAGTGGCCAAGGTACCGCACTCCTGGCAGGCATGTCATAATTTCTAGACTAGTGCTGCTGAAGACCCTTCATGTAGGGGAGCGATACATGTTAAATCTGCCAGAGCTCAAACGTTCTCCAATATGTGTGATGTGATAGTTAGGAGAGGGGTGCCAGCTCAGGTATCGTCCTCGTCACTTGACCATGGTTCAAAATTACGAGGTCCATCGCCAAATTCTCTCGTGTAGCTGAACAGTGCGACGTTAATATTCACTCACTCACTCACTCACTATTCATCTAATTGCTGAGAAATTAATTTGCTGCATCAAGAAAAAATATTTACATAGATTTAATTGGATAAAAACCATTGTTGCCAAATTGCCAGGGTAAATTGTTTGAGAGCATTCCTTTTCAAATAGGGCTTTAACAAAAATATCGATTTTACAAAAAATCTTGATGTGATGGGAAAAATGTAGGTCATTTTCGAAATCAACACACTAAAAACCACTGAAAGCTTCTTTTGTACTTCTCCAAAACTTTAATTTTGTAGCTCTGTGTAATTAATAGTGTCTATTAATTGCACTCTATTAATTCAGTCTATTAATAATTATAATTAATACAATCTATTACACTCTATTATTAATATAGTCTATTAATTACCCTCTTTTGTACACGGTGCCGCTCAATGATAGTCTCTATCATTGAGCGGCGCCGATGAGCATAGAGCATTTATACAAACATAGTGGCACTATTTCTGTAGCCATTTATTTTTGTGTAATATAATATTGTGTTACAATATTATACTGATTTGGTGCTGTTTCCTATGCTTAATACCTGAAATTAAAAGATACTTGGTGGCTGTTTACAGGTTTCAAGTAAAAAGTAAGTAAAATACACATTTCTAAATTATTTAAGTATGAAGACAAGAGTTGGAAGAATAGGATTATTCACGTAGGTTCGTGATTTAAATCTCTAAGTAGTAATTTTATTGATTATATCCTTCACAGGAAATGAGTTATTTTAAAAATAAAGATCTACAAACAATATATATTCTGTTTCGCTAAGAGAATATGAAGAACAAAAGAGATCATTTTCTAATAATCATTTCACTAAGAAACTTAAAAATGGCCTAGTGTTGGAAGATCTTGACTTTGTTATTCAACTAGTATTGGTAGTGTTTTTTGTTTGACTTGCAAACTTTTTTCTAAAACAAATTCTTAATACACAACCTGCTTTTCTGATTGGAAAGAAGTTATTTAGAAAATCATGAAAATTCTATTGAACATATAAATTCAATGTTAGTTTGGTTGACACGTAAAGAAAATCAAGCTTTTTTTAGATAAAAAATTACAGGAGCAACTAAGAAAGGATACAGAATATTACCACTATGTCTCAAACGTGTTATTGTGATATAAAGCATTTTGCTACAAGATTCTTAGCATTTAGAGTAGGGATACACAACTTTTTTTTTACGCCGGGCGACATATATCTGACATGTATTTTAAGCAGGCTGCAACAGGAGATTAATAGAGAGGGGAAGCTATATCAAGGACATTTAAAATGTGAAAAATTGGTCAAATATAAAATCTCATAACTTTGGATCTTATTTTAAAACTATACCAAACTCTATCAAACAAAACTCACAAAATATAGGTTTCATTCCCTTTTTACCCAGTTACGGGAGAATTTTTCAATTTCCATTAATCAATGATCCCAAGCCCCTTGTCTGCATTCTACTGTCATAAAAACAAAGCTGCCAAGTATTTGGATAGTTTGATTTTTTTTTCTTTTGACAAAGCCTTACATATTTTTATTTCAGATATTAATTTACCAAACGCAGGATGGAAGCAAAGAGTTTTTATTGAACTACAGACTGAAAACAGTATCATCTGTATAAACTGTCAGTTCTTATTGCGCATTTTTGTTTCAAATTTATTCAAATATTTTTTGATTTTATAAAAAAAAATATCTGAACAAATAACTGATTTCATCAAAGAGTACATCGAAAGCAAAGAAACACTCTAACAATTTCTGTAATAGTTCTTAAGTGTATCATTAACAGTTTCATATGTTTGTCAATATATATAATGTATTAAATTTTATGGGATGCTTTGTTACCTCTGCGTTTTTGTGACATTACCACCTGCAAAATATTTATTGCTGTTTCAGAGTTTTTTTTAAAAAAGAAAACCAATTTATCTCGTTTTTAAATGAATATTTAAGAATAACGGCCATTGAAAGATTTTTGTTTAGTAGTACAGTGACGAGCAAAATTATATTTTTTATCTATAACATTTTCATGACAAATCAAGCAAGTTGTTGATCCATGTTTTTTTTCCTACGGAGTAGTCAAGATCCCAATCGTCTTGAAACAACAAATATTTTTTAGACATGAGGGCTAGTTAAAAATTAGTTACACCTATAAAATGGTCACTACTGCATTGTTATTTATTATCACTAACCATTACAATCATAAGAAGAAAAAAATTACTTCACAATTTGTAACAGCACGACATCGATAACAAAATTGATAGATTTGATTGCTTGATTGATATAACTCGCTAAATTTTTAATATTTTGTTCCTAAATAATTGAATTTGTTATTTCAACGAACCTAGATCGGGCCACTCAGAATGGTCCGGTGGGCTACATGCGGCCCATAGGCCACAGGTTAAGTATCACTGATTTAGAGGTACGAGGAAGTTTTTGGTTCTCCTCATAATGGTAATTTTATGGATACCTTGAAACTGCTAGCAGAGTTCGACTCATTCATTCGTGAATATATTGAACTGCAAAAATTACGATCAAAATCGTTAATCAAAATTTGCGGATAAAATCACAGAAAAAGCTGTGTATGGGACAGAAAAAATTTAAAAGAGATACGATTATTGTAGCGTTAGATAAGATAATCCTTTATTTAAATAGAAGTCAAATATATAATATATATGCAGAATATAGTAAGAAATTAAAATTTTTGATGGATTTGCAAGATCAAAGTAAGGAGACGTCAACCTGGAGAGTGTACGCGCTATTCTGATTACTATTCCGATGATGTAGACCAACATTTTGTAAATGAAGGTATTCAATTAAAAAATTATCTAAAACTGAGCTAGAGTCTATACTTGTAGTGATATATTCAATTTAATTTTTGAAAGGAAACTAGTTCAGGTTTTTCCAAATTTGTATACCATTTTAAAGTTTTAACGATCTTTATTACTAGCTGTGAAGCGGAGCGTACGTTATCTAAAATGCCCTACATAGAAAACAAATATAGGACAACAATGACAAATACTAGGCTTAATTTTTAATCCCTTCTTTTGTTTATTGATCTCACCAAAGACTTAAAATGTGATGATCAAATAAAAGAATATTCAGCATAAAAGTGTAGAATTTTTTTTTTTTTTTTTTTTTTTTTTTGTAAATTATGTTATTGCTTATAACTATTCAAATTGTTTGGGGAAAAAACTTTAAGTTTCGTATATTTCAAATTTTTCCACACAATAATTTCTTAGGAAAAAGGCAAAATTTTTAATTATTTAGGGGTCCCCAGATATCGTTAGCCCAGGGCCCACAAAGGTCACGGTCCGGCCCTCCTTGTAATGAACATTAACAATTAGCATTTTATTTACTGTGTTGTATTTCTTTGGGGTTTGTGTGACTTGTCATGGAAATCACATTGTATTCCATGTTAAACCACTTTATATTCATTTTTGGTGTAACTATTTTATTCTGAAGCCATATTTAAATATACCTTAAAATCCAGCTTACAACGTGCACTTTTAATACAGAAAATAAGATCGAAATTTACGGGCGCTCGTTAAACGCCGTGTATAAAGATGAGAGCTTTAAAATAAAAATAGAGATGATTATTAAAAAAAATTACACTTCTACATACATCGAAATACTTTTATTTAAAAGAAATGACGTACCATATGAACTTAAAGGTCGTAATTCTATAAGTATACTAATTTTTCTAAAGCTTGAAACAACCTCGAATAATTAACTTAAAAACGTAAGAGGAACGTAAACATTAATATTTCAGGTTTCTTCAAAAAATAATTGGTGTGTATTATACGAAAAATATACCAAACAAAAAAATGCAACTTGAAAGTATGGGTGTGCATTATATGCCAGATTTTACAGTAGTTTAAATTAAAATTATTAATCCAAAACAATCTGAATATAAACAATAAACGCGCCCGCCCCCCTTCCTTTCCTCTGCATCTCAGTGGGCTGTGGTAAATTATCAAGCATTGACCAGTCCGTGGCGATAAAATAGTTTGTTGAGCACTGGTCTAAAGTTTGCTAGAAAATTGAGAAGCATATAATAAGAGATGCCATTAAACAGATTGCAAATGAGCTTGGATCTTTTTTTTTTTGACAAGTATACGTCTATTGATGAGAAAATCATCGAAACCGTTTACCGTAGAAACTATCGCAAGTTCTCTTTATTGCAACAACTTCAGAGAAGAAAGTGTCTATATTTATAAAGAACAAGAAAATAGCTCGTATGACGAGTCCGAGTAATTCTTTCTTTTAAAATATGTATGATTTTCAATAAACATGTCTTTTATGTCAATTTTTAATCTTATTTAGTGAAAATTTCTTATTATTAGAAACCGCCTGCAATTGAATGATATTTTGGGGTATGTGGATGAAGCAGACTCATTATCTGCTTATGTATTAAATGGGGTACTTATAATTTTCGTTTTAGAGTACGCGATTAAAAAAAGTTTGGAATTGCTCTAGGCAACAAAAGTTCTTTGAGGGAACTCAGAAATGTTCTTAGAGGTTGTTCATATTCTTCAAGGCATACTGAAGCTGTTTATTCTAGACAGCAGCACAAGAAAGCAATTTCAGTACTTCAAAACGACATTACATTTTCCCTATATATAACTCTTTTTGGTGAAATACTAATCGTTGTATGTCCCATCTCCTAATAAGCATGGTGAAAGTTTCTTGCAGTTTAGA
>BMAO01017934.1:0-30752 GCA_019973975.1 Trichonephila clavata
GGAAGTCGTTAATAGAGAGAACTTTTTTACGTGAGTAAAGGGGAAGGAAGGAGGGGGATGACATGAGTAAAGGGGAAGGAAAGAGGGGGATGACATTCTGCAGGGTTACAGAGTAAAGCAATTTTCTCGCCAATATCGGCGCTTGCTTTGAATACGATGCCAAACATTTCATTCTCTCCGTTGACGTAGACGTATTCGCACGGTGTACTGGCTTCTTGTGGAAAGTATATTGGATAGATATAAAACTATCTATTATAACCATCTTTTTCGAAATTGCAAGTTTAGATACATGCTACAAATTTTTTTAAATTATTGATTTGTTCAATATTTTTTAAATAAAAAGTTGAATTATGTAATTGTATGGTAAGTAATACGATTACGAGCAGAAAGCGCTCACATTCTTGTTTATGACTGTTTTTTGAAAGCTCCGGGTTTTTAACAAATTTTAATTTAAATAATACGATTGATTACTCATGACCTGAAATTCCAAAAGGTTATGAATAAGTATTTCAAATAAAACCAAGAAGTGATTTAGAGGCGATCTTTCAAAAATGTAATTACTGTAAGTCGAAAGGGTAAGTAATTTGATACAGAATAAAAAGCGTTTATTAAAGTGATTTGTGTGTGAAATGCTTGTTTTCATATTAAATTTTCTGCACTACGGAATACAATGTTTAATTAATTTTATACACATTGTGCTAATAAATATTCATTGATTATATTTTTATTAAATCGATTATTTGTTTCGCTCATTCTGTGGATCATCAAATTAAAGTTTAATCGTAAATACTTGTTTTATTAACACACCAATTCACTCTGACAATGAATCCAGTTTCTCTGGTATTTTTAATACAATCCGAAAATTTTTAAAAGCTTAGTAAAAAAAAAAATTGACTAAATATTCTGTGTAAAAATAAAAGAGCAAAATTAACTAGTAACAATATTTTTTCTCACACTTGAAAGCTAAATCAGATTATAAAATAACTCATTTTCAAACAAAAATTAGTATATCCTACCATAGTATAATCATATCTATACATATAATGTATAAACTCGACCCAATTCGTTTCCATATTTATGCCGAATGAAAAGAGGATTTCATTACATATTACTGCTAAATGCATATTTGAGTAAGCGATTCATTTTTTTTTTTTTTACCAAATGAAATTGGATTTTGAACTAGTCAACAATTTAATTACATACTGTCTGTGACAAAGTTTTTAATTAGATGGAATAAAAATCCTAAATGTTACAAGCTATGTCTAATTTGCAATAAGTTTTCTTATAAAAAGAAAGATAAAAATTTAAAATGTAAGAATTCTCGTTTGATAAGAAACCATGCGATACTATCTTATGGTTTCCTTTACTAAAATAACTATATTGAATGCCGAATTAAAAATAAATTCCCTTATTTAAATGCGTACAAAATGAGCGAAAAGGTTGATTGAAATATTTTTTACCTTATCAACAGTAGAAACTACAATTTCACACAGTTATTTCGTGACAATAAATTATTTTAAATAATATGAAAAAATTAAGTCGATTCCTACTTTGAATGGATGAATAGGAAGTATTTTATTAACGGGAGTTGAAAATTTTAAGTTAATATATATAAATAAATATGTATACATAGGGAGAGAGTGAACTAATAGTAGTAATAAAAGGGATGCATTTCTCTATGTTAAAAATCATACGGCCAATTATTTACAAATTACTAAGAGCATTTCTAAATTTATTTTTATTTAAGTCTTTAAAAATACAAAGCATATGTTTTTTAAAAAAAGTGGTCAGAATTTTTACAAGATTTTCCTGTCGTAAATTTATATCCTTTCCAATTTAAAAAGAGTTTATCCATAGAAATGTATCTAATTATAAAACTGATTTTATTTCTAAGCATGACCTGTGCCCCGCCCACTCTCAGACTACATTTTCTCATGCTTTTTTGAGTTCTTAAAAGAGCTTTTTATTAATTTTAATTTAATTTTTTAGCTATTTAATGTAATTTTCTATTATTTATTATTTTCTAAATTCAATAACTTTTTTACAATGGGCATTGGTAGAAATTTTTACAGTCATCTAAAGATCCCTGAAAGGAGATTTAGAGTCCGACAGGACTAGGTGCTCCAAGCAACATTTGCCAATGATAAGCATGACCCTAAAATTTTAAAACACATTTTAACTTTATGAAACACACTTTTTAAATAAATGGAGATCATACTTGAATTCCTGTTTAATTTAATTATCAAGTTCCAACCCTTCAAGCTTTTTCTGTTTCGTAAATCTTCAAAACATACACATACTTTGAAAATAGTTTATTTGTTCTTCAATATTTATTGTATTTCTTCTATTTTTTATTCTTCCATGTTCATTTTAATAGATTCTGAAATTTAAAAAAAAACTACTTTTGAATCAAAGATAATATTGAATCCCCTAGTGTAGATCCATTACTTCTCATTCTATGTTAAATGCAGTTAATTGTGCCAATTCTAGTTCATAATGAAGTAAAAAAATTTAATCATGCAAAGTGAGTAAAAAAATCTGGTAAAGCTATTAATATCGCAAAATGTGTGATGACACAGATAATTTCTATCAAATTTCAACTATAACATTTTTTTTTTGTTGAAGTAAAAGAAAATTTGATCTCATAAATAATTGCATTATACATTCACATGTATATATATATACATGTATAAAAACAAACTTTTTAAAGAAGCATGCAGTAACCAAATATCATTACACCTATAACGTATATGAAACTGGAACTCTGGTAAAACACATAAATTTTTACAAATTTGGTAAACTTTTGCAAAATTACATATTTTTTTAAACATATTTTATACAACTGATAACATATACGAGTACATTTGTTATTTTGAAATGAGACAATCTAAAATATAGTTTACAATTAGAACATAATACATTGTTGACACATTGTGATATTGGTTGCTATATAAATAACACGGAAACATTGGATTCGTAGATATGTGTTGCCTCAATTTCAATAGTATGCGACTGCATTAAATTTGATAAAACACCCTTTTCAATAGTTTGACCGAAAAAACCGAAGTTTATTTTGCTTATTTCACACAATTTTCATATTATTCTATTCTCTGTATTCTAATGATGGATTATATCTACTAAAAGCTGTATCATTGGCCGAGATTTATTTTTGTGGTAATTTAGTTAAGAAAGAAAAAATTAAGCATTATGTAACAAAATTTGTTTAAAACGTATAGAAAATGTATTTGATATAACATGACCATGATAAACCTGGTTCCCCATTTAATTAGTTGTAATCGTAAGGGGTATATCAGGATATAGATTCATAATAAAATAATTTCTGGTCGGAAAATTGGCTCAGTTCAAACTTCACAAGAAAGTAAAAGCTAATCTTTCTTTATAGCCTGTGTGACATATAGTCATTGACACTAGGAATAATCAAAGAGCTCCCTTCTCTCTCCTCTGATCTTTCGTAGAAATATAGAGGCTGATTACCGACATACAGCTGTGCGTGTCTTGAACATCGCCCCGGCAACCTTTGACACTACAAGGAACACTCCCTATTCTGCCCACATACCGGATGTAACCCGAGCCGTGTGCGATGTTCCCAAACACTAGAGAGGGTAGGGAGAAAGAAACCCCCAGAGCGAAAGGGGATGCCAAAAACTTCTCTCTCAAAACAACAGAATTTGGACTCTAATAATCTTATTACTAAATTAACTTAAAATGTAAATTTGCAAATAATAGCCTGATGTATTAAACTTAACATTTAAATTATTCAATATCACTCTACCGTAAAAGAGATGACATCTGCTTCGCTTTGCTTCTAAGGAGTAGGGGGGGGGGCATAACAAGACGAACAAAGCATTCGTGAGGACATTCCCACACTGCACTCATTTCTTCCACTTGCTAATCTTTATTTCCTTAAAAAATAGTTTAGAAAAATTTCAGTTTTAAAGCTCATGGATATCAATCCTAATTAGTGATAGTCTAAAATAATACGATTTTTAATTTTTTATATCTGCAATACTTATGTGTGTTTTATGATTACATTATTTAAATCAGCTGATATACCAGCATTTCCTTTTTTAATCGATGCTATTTCTTTGCTCAAACATGAATGGGATTTTAAGCGCTATTTTTAACAAATTAGCTTATTTTTATATACATAAGGAATTGAGCAATATAATATGATCATGAAGTGTACATTGAAAAATTATTTAAAATAAACAACAAGTGTTTTTATAAGTTGTAGTAATATTTTTTGGGGGGATAGGTGGGAAGAGTTTGCACGGAACTAGTGATTTCTAACGTGTGTGTGCAACAAAGCATGTTTTTTTTTTTTTGCTTGGATTATTTCGAATGCGACAATTATTTCTTGGTTAAGTCATTTTAATGTTGCCTAACTAGAAAACAAAAAATGCTCACAATAAGTTTCAGGCTTGTATAAGTTAAAATTTGTTTAAAAATGCAAAAATTCCTTTATATGATAAAAAAAGATAAATTATAACTAATAATATACACTTATTCTAAAGATTATTAAGGCTGTAAAAAACATTTGCCACTTTGTAATAGAAAAGGGTAAAATTAAGAGAAAAGTTTGAAATAAGTATTAACATTAATTCTGATGCTATAAAATGTAATAAAAACTTTAAATATATATATTTATAGTTTTTTTAGATGACATTTCAGATTTTGAACAAAATGTTAGTTTTCAAAAACTCACGTTAGATCTCACCTAATGTAAAACATTTTTAAAATGTTACGATGTTAATAAAAATTATAAGCAGATAAAAAATATATTATTTTAGGAATAATATTTTTTGATTATATACAAAATATAAATGATCAAATTAGAGAGAGTGAGAGAATATTAACGTCGCACTGATTAGCAACACGAGGGCTTTTGGCGATGGTCCGCGTAATTTTGAACCATGGTCAAGTGACGCGGACGACACCTGAGCTAGCACCCCCTCCCCTAACTACCACACCAACGTGGGACGTTTGAGCTCTCGACAGATTTAACGTGCATCGCCCCCTACACGGTGGGTCTTTAGTGGTACTAGGATCGAACTCATGACACGCTAGCCATGATCCGATGCCTAGACCACTCGGCCACCGCGACCATGATCAAATTAGAAAAAGCATTTGAAAGTAAAGAATTTAATGTACAAAGAGCATATTAAGGAAGAAATGTTTTTTCCCCTTTAGTATGGGCAAATGATTATAATGAAAACAAATACTATCAATAGCGCACACAAAAATTTTCAAGGGGGGAGTCCACGGTCGAAAGTCTTCCAACTCGTATCATACATCAAGACGACACCAATTGATTCTTCTGATTTTGTTAACAAAAAGCAGTAAAAAATAAATTATTAAACTAATAATTAGCATTAATTAATAAAATAAATTGTTAATTACAAGTACTTAATTAAATTTTACGTTATATATATACATAGGATTATCATCAATCGAAAAAAATCTCAAGGGCTTTGGGGAGTGTCCAGACCCCAGGACAACACCCTTGTGAGCGTCACTGAATACTATTATTGTACAACATATTATTAGCTTTATGGTGATATTCTAAAACCGTTCATAGAATTACACACACAAACGGTTGAATACCTCTAATAACTGGAGAGAGAGTGAATATTAACGTTTGAACCATGCCCAAAGGATGAGGACGACACCTTACCTGGCACCCCCTTGTCTTAATTTCCCTCCCACACCAATGGGAGGACGTTTGAGCCTCGACACATTTAACGTGCATCAGCCCCTCTACAAGGAGGCCAATAACTGGAGGATAAATATCATAATATTCTTTTGTTTTATGAATCATTTTTCAACTATGATCATGTTTAGTTTCTATACAGGTTGAGAAAACTATCAAATTTTCAATAAATATAGTTCCTTCTTTAAATTTGGATTCCCACGGTTATTAATTTTCAAATTTTTTCATAATTACAAAATAAATCTTTACCTAATATATTCTTAGACTATTATAAAATTATTCATTAAGTTAATTTTTTTTTTTTTTTAGAATCATTTATAGTCTTTGAGTGTTTTGTTCTATATATTTCTTTAATCAGTCTTTCCGTTTAAACTCTAAAACACTGGATGTACTTTTATAACTTAATTCCTATTTTCTAATACTGTTTTAAACTTTTATAATGAATAATATTTATTATGATATATGTATAATTTTATTAATGATTTACTTTGTTCAGATATACTTTTAGAAACTAATGAACTTGCTTTAGGAACTATTCGAATGGGAATCATAATTTTTTGGATATTTTAAATAAACTTCTAATATGTATTTCGTTATAGAATTATCTGGTATTTTAGTTACATTTTCTACACATTTTTTCAATGATTTAAAACCAAAATATGGTAATTATTCAGAAATAGCCCAAACATATAAACTATTAGCATCTAAATACATTAAGTAGATGGATTCCAAATTTTTATCAGTATTTTTCATCTTCTATTTATTACTTGATTTTTATATCTGTTATAACATTGAGGTGTATGCACGCTAATTTCTTTTTAAAATCCTATCTTAATTATTTATAACTCTATTTCAGTTTTTTTTTACATGGTATCTCAAAAAAAATCCAGGACCTGTAAAATATCAAGCAGGACTTAATTCCTTAATTTTCATATATTTCATCTCTGAAATGTTCAAAAATGAAGTGAAATTAATTTTCAATTGAACCTTCATTTTTTTCCTTACTAGTTCCTACAAGTGTCATTTTATAGAGTTGTGATATGAAATGTTATAACTTTTTAAATAATTCAGTTATAATACGTCCAAATGTATTCTTATAACAGAAATATTCTTACACATTCCTTGTTTTAACTCAATGAATATCTTATCTTTAAATAACTTTTCAGTGTGTTACTTGATCATTTCGGCTCCTTATGCGAAGTTTTCCTTTTTCCAAATACTCCTTTTTAAAACTTGAGTTACTTCTCTCATTAATCCTTAATGGATTAACCTAAGCTATTGAACATGTTTATTATCGTCAGTATTCAGTTGATATTAGTATTATTCAATTTGTATACTTGCATATGAATTAAAATTTTATCATGTTGTTACGAAGTTTAAATTTTCCCCTTTCGAGTATGAAAATGATTTTAAAAATTTCTTTTTTCTGATATTTAAATTTAGATAGATATGTTTATAGAGATTGTGTGCTTTGATAAAAATAAACTGACGTCAGAGGTCGCTGAAGTTTCATTTTCTTAAAATCTAAAACCCCCAAGATGACCGAGAAAAAGTGCAATGTTTACTCAATCGTTTGTAGATGAAAGTGGATTTTGGTTTTTATTCATACTATTAGTTCACGGCATACGAAGCGCTATCTGTGTAATTAAGAGAGTAGAGTGTGTTATTGTGTTTATAGCAATGCATGTATGAACTGTGTTTACGCAATCCCAATTACGCTGCCTGAACTGCGCATGCCCTGCAATTCCGATGCGAATGTAAAAAGAAGTTATGAGTAAAAAATAAACGCCAGTCCACAAGAAACTGTTTTGTGATTGTTGCATGAATATCGACTAAGAGAGAACCATAAGTATTGGCAGTGTTTGCAGCAATAAGCGTATTGTGCTAGAGATTCTTGAGTCTACTGCTTAAGTGTTGGAGTTATCGATACATACTAAATTAAAAAGATATTTAATAAAAAATATCAAACTTCAAGAACAGAGTAGGAAAAGATGAATTAAAGATGAAAATCGTAATTTTTTTTTTTAAAAAAATGAAAACTGCAATATATTCAAAATTACGAGGCCACGAACCTCGTAATTTTGAATCATGGTCAAGTGACGAGGACGAGACCAGAGCTGGCACCTTCCTCTCCTAACTTCCATACCACACCAACGGGAGGACGTTTGAGCCTCGATATATTTAACCTGTATCGGCCCCCTCTGCGTTACGGATCTTCAGCGGTACAAGTATCGAATTCATAATTTGAGTCCATTACCTTGACCACTAGGCTACCGCGGCCACCTAAATTTGTTGAAGACAATACAACTGCAGTAAAAACTATATATTATCACTTTTAATCGCAAGCACAGATCGAAACCATTTACTGAAGAAGAATGTATTAGTGAATGCTTAACTAAAGCGGAAGAATTACCATATATACTCGAATTTAAATCCCACTTTTTTCCCAATGTTAATGCTGCTGAAAATCGGGTGTGGTTTAGAATCCAAGGGAAAGAAATTTGTTGAAGGCGTATTTGGAGCAATTACGGGGTCCCGTAAGTAATTAAAAGTTTGTAATACTGATAAAAAAAAACAATTCGCTTATTAGTTCTCATTTAAAATTTATTTTAATTTCGTAAAATTTGATATCGATAAAAATTTTACACTATTTTTCATTTTTCACAATAACTTGTTGAGAATATGGGGTGCGGCTTAGTTTCGAATAAATACGATATGCCCAGTACAAGTAAAAAATTTTAAGTGTAATTTAAGTTGAAATTCTGTAGCCAGCATAGGTGATGCAATAATCGAGAATTATAGTCGGGTCGAGTTATGTGTTATGCGTAATACATTATTTTGATGCACTTTTGAAAATCTTCATGAAGTGTAAGTTATCCTTGGAAAGTGGCCGCGGTAGCCGAGTGGTTTAGGCATCGGATCGTGGCTAGCATGTCAGGAGTTCGAGCCCAGTACCACTGAAGGCCCGCGTGTAGGGGAGCGATGCACGTAAAATCTGTCGAGAGCTCAAACGTCCTCTCGTTGGTGTGATGTGGTAGTTAGGAGAGGGGGTGCCGGCTCAGGTGTCGTCCGCGTCACTTGACCATGGTTCAAAATTACGCGGACCGTCCCCAACAGCCCTCGTGTAGCTGAACAGTGGGACGTTAATATTCACTCACTCACTGTCCTTGAAAAAGTGGGTTTGTCTTGAAACTGATGGAGCACTTACCATGACCAGTATTATTAAAGGAGTTGCCAGATTAAAAGAAACAAGCAAAAAACAGCATCGTAATAGTAATTTTGATCATTTGGATTGTATTATTTCATAGCAAGTACTGTACTTGGATATACTGGACATGTTTTAAAATTGTAAACTATATTCGAGCATGTAGAATTTGGCATCGACAATTTGCTTCCTTTCTGGATGATATAGAATGTGAATTTATAGGTCAAACATATTACATATGAGCTCAATAGATTTTGATTCATAAAATGTTAAAACGATTTTTTAAGTTGCTGGATGAAATCATTTTCTTGGAAATAAAAATTATGAAAGTGCTGAATTAAAAGATGAACATTGGGTAAAGCACCTGACTTTCTCAGTTGATCTTACAAGTCAACTTAACTTTAAACTTCAAGTCAAAAATCTTTTTGCTACAATGCTATTTGATAATATTAACGCTTTTAAACAAAAATTATTACAAACAGAAAGAGAAAACTTACCTCGCTTTGAAAGCTTTAAAGAAAATCTATTTATTAAATCCCTTAAATTAAAATTTACAGAATAGTCTCACCAAATTAAATTGTTAGAAATGGAATTCGATCGAATGTTTTTTTATTTTAAAAATTTTGAATTACTATTCCGTTTCTTAACTTCGCCTCTATCTATCGATATTATAATTGTTGAGGAAAAGTTATAAATGGAATTAATTGAAATCTATTGTGATTATTTGCTGAAACAAAAATGTTTTGAAGTGGGAACTCTAAATGTTTATACATATTCATATATGTAGATCGGTTTCTTAAAATGTTATCATTTTAAGAAACCACGTATAGTGGCTAAGTTCGGAAGCACTTATTTATGCAAGCAACCATTTTCTTTAACAAAAAATAACAGAAATTCAGAAAGATCTAGGTTAAATGATCTAGACCTTTCAGATGATCAATATTTATCAACATTTTTTTAAAAATTACATGAGTTCAATATATTCAACCAAATTTTGATGACTTGCTTTGAGAAAATAAGAACAATATTAACATTAAATTGTATTTTGTATAGTAACTTTAATTTTTGTTTTATTATAAAACAATATAAAACATGCATAGTTTAAAAAACAAAATGAAATATTAAATGATTATGTATGCATACTATATAATATATTGAATTTTATAAATATAGAATATAATGATTCTAAAAATCCTGTTTTATTAAATTTTTGAACATTAGAAACATGCGGCCCTCAACTTAATAGGAAATAGCTCATGTGGCCCGTGATATCAAATAATTTTGACATGCCTGTGTTATACCAAGCATCGGTTACATATGGCACGCGGGAGAATTTTCAGAGCATCTACAAACTTGTGAAATAACTATCTCATAAAAAATAGAATGAATGCATCTAACGCATTTTTATTTAAAGCTATACCTTGTATTCAATTCTTTGCCATAAAACAAAGAGACACGAGAAGAGCAAATCTAATTTTGTATCGGATTTCTTATATCGGATTTAAAGAAAAATAACAACTGATTTAGCTTTTTCGAGAATGAATGGGACTGTTACAAATTTGTGTTTTAAAATGTTACAGCTAAAAACACGACACACATGTTGCTTATTCGAAATGTGAAAGATAGAATAATCATTAAAGAAGGCAATTTTATATAGCTGTATTTCATTCTCAATTAAATCTTCAAATCACTTTAATCTCGCTTCGAAAATTTGAATCGGTCAGTTCTTATTTTTAGTTTCCTAAAATTTATTAAATTTTAATCGAAAGCTAATTTAAATTGTTGGATATCGATGTCGAAGTGCATCTGCATAGAAGATTTATCATTGTGAACATGTTAGAAGAGGAAAGTTTTATATTAAATAATTACAGAAACTAAGAGTTATGTGAATAAATGTGTCGATAATTACTTGAACGAGTAATATAGATGTGATGGTGTAATTAGAACAGTTAAGTGTTAGCTCAGTTATATTGTCCTTTTCAAAATTATCAGTCTTCATGTTGACTCAAAATGTAACATTAATTAACTATCAATTAATAATTATAAATATACTCTATATATAAGATGAATGACTTTAAGACTAATTAATAACATTCTATGGAAGACTGGTTCTGTAATTCTAAGCTCTTGGGTGAGAAAATAATAACAGTGGCATTCCAGTTAAAAAATAAAATGATTAATTCTTTCTTATAAAAGGATAGAAATAATGATTAATTCTTCATATAATTTAAGCGAATCGGACCGCCATGTGTACATAAACGTATCACAATTTCGATCGAGCTGGTAAGATTTCGCCGGTCATGAATTTATCAGCAATTCGGAATCTAAATGTGACACCAATAGTAGTCATACCATATAGTAGTCAATCAATGACTACTATAAATAGTAGTCATTGATTGGTAATGTTAATTATAATGAGAAATAGAGTAGAATTTTTTTCTTCTTTTAATATGTGGTCATGGAGTTAGGGATTTTTAAAGTATGATCACAAAGATCGACTGATTATTGAAATATTAAAAAAACCCAAAAAAACCAGGATTTTACAGTTACAATTTTTTCTTTAATATTCAAAGAGCAACAAAAAATTCCTCAGTTCTTAAAGAGAAAAGCATCAAAGCTTCATGGACAGAAAAGTATCAGTAAATGTTTTTTAGGTTCGGTTAATTTAGGCAAAAAATTTTTGAAATTAAATTTTAACAATGAAAATGAACGGTACTTTTTTGATTTTTCTTAAGGAAACTATAATTGAAAATTTAATATTTCAATTGTGATTCATTATTCGTAACGCAATTTTACGTATCAGGATAAATAATGTAGTATTATTCTAATTTTAGTTATTTGATACCATATTGTAAGTTGCTTAAAATTGTTTTTGTGGCTGATTTATAAATATATTATCAGATTTTGGAAAGGTTTATTTACAGGTGGCTTAATTTTATAGCAAAATAAATTTAAAGGAATTTAGTGGGAATACATGTTTAGAGAGATAGATAATTTATCAGTTACTTCTTTTTTACAAATAATTCACTCCTTAACCTTTTTTTTATATATATATGCGATTTGTTTTCTCAATGAAAAAATTGTTATAACTACACATACTATCGTGAAAGACATCTTTTCTTTCAAAATCCGTTGCATAAATAATAGTCATATATTGATTTTTATTTTCAAAGGATAACTGTACTTTTGTGTATCATAAAGCAACTTTTATTTTTAAGACGTCTTAAAACAAAGAGCCAATTTTAAAGAATTTAATGAATTTTATGATTTGATTAACAGAGAGAAAGTTTTACTGTTTTTAGAAAATATGCAAAAAAGATAATCCACAAAGAAAAAAATCATAAGCAACGTATAATGGTACAAGTCAAACTTAGTTTCATAAACTTTCATGCCCCTTAATTGTCAATAAAACCTTAGATCGGGGGTGGCCAGCCCGTGGCACGACTGTGCTGTAATAGTAGCACGCGAAGACTTATGAAAAATTTAAAAATTCAAAAAGATAATTAATATTATTACTATAGTTTTATATTCCTTAGGTGGGTTTGGTCGGTATTCTTTAGTGGTCACATACAAGCGGTCCCCCCCCCCTCCTCTTCCACAAATGTTTCCTGCCTTTTTAGCACGTTTTTCACGTAGTGTAAAAAAAGCGCTATTAGGACGCAAATTTCGTCTTCGTTCCATATTTTGTTGTACCTTTTTCTCAGCCAATAAGCAACCAATTGACCTCGGGTTTTCGGCATTTGGTCGCATTTGTGCCCTAGAAGAGCCGAATCTTATTTAAATTTAATAATTTTTAAATTTTTAAAATTTTTTTTAAAGTATAGTACACACTACTTTCTGTTAGTAAAAAGTTCATTAGTTGCATTATTGTAAAATACAACATGTGAAAAACGCGCTAAAATTACTTGGCCATGCCAATGATTGATATCTTGTTTTTTTTCCTCACCCTCTTTTTTTTTATTCTTAATCTCTATACCCATTTATATTTCACAATATTTTGCAGCTTCCTGGTTTAACTCTTGGCTAACAATTTTTGTATACTTTCAGGTTAATTTCCTGTTTTTTTTATTTTTATTATTTTATTTATTTATTTTTTTAGCAAAAAATTATATCTCCAATAAAATTCAATAATCTATCTCCCTCCCCCCTTTTTTTCTCTCTCTCTTTATTTATTTATTCATTTTTCACTGCTGCTATCTTTTTTTTTATGCTTCTTTAAAAAAAAAAAATGGTGGGGGGGGGGAGGAGATCTGGCAAAAAAAGTAATCCTCCTTCGGATGAATCATTTTCTTTTTCTGAAAACTGAACCAAATGGCGGGAAAATATCAACAGGAAGTGGTGTCATCAACTGAAAATTTGATTCCAAAGAAACTTTTTTTTAATGTAATTATTTATGCTTCTTGTTTTTTTTTTTTTTTTTTTGTCTATGGTACATTTGTTTTGTATAATTTTATTATTTCTTTTGTATTTGTAAAAAAGTTGAAATTGTTTAAAATGTAAACTTTGATTTTTTTTTTTTTACAATAAAAATTGGACGTGAGGGTGGTTGTTTCCCGAGGGATCGGTTGTAGCTCTAAAACCCTCTTTGGGTGAGCTTGGTTTCTCTGGGCATTCATCATCGTCAACAACTACAGTTTTATTGAAATGCGGTTGTCCCAGACAAAAAACAAAGACATCAAAATTTATTTTAAATACACTTAATTGAATTACAGTAGAAAATTATAAAGTAGAAAATACTCCTTCATTCTTGTGCGAGCAGGCTTTTCAAAGGAAGTGCATTCGTGAGATTTTGGAATTTGATGGAGCATGTTTTAAAATATCTGGAAGAGGACAACTACCTACTGAGAACTACAGTGAGTGTTTGATACTCAAGAATGCAGATTGAGTTTGAGATTTAGCTTTGCTTGCCAATACAATGAGGCATTTAAATGATTTAAATTTATGACTACAATGAAAAGAGTATACTTTCGTACCCTAATTGATCATGTATCTTCTTTTCTTCTCGATTTTGGAGATAAAGATTAACAATTTCACTTTAATGCACGAACTATCAATTAAAGTTAATAATGCCTCGAGTTACGATAGTTTTAAAAGTTTAATATCCATTTTGCAATATTCATTCAGTGCTAGGTTTAATGACTTTCAAGACAGTAGTAAAAAAAAAAAAAAAAAACATAAAAAAATGTTGATATTTCCATACATTTTTTTCCATAATTTCTCGGCAAAACGTTTATTGTTACCCACCTGAAACCCAAATCGGAAATATTGATCTACAGCTCCATACTACATAAAAAAGCAAAAATATAAGGAACTTATTTGAACTGCAAGGAATCCGAATTATGTAGAATTTTGAAAAGTTGTACGAGCAAGCAATTTCCAAATTTACTCGATTTGGCTGTCAGATATTGTTGTAGGTTTGGATCAATATGTTTTGAACAAATGTTTTTTGTTATGAATATAATAAAATCAAAATATAACTCAAAATTTACTGATATACACCTAAAAAACAACATAATTTTGTTAGCATCTCCGAATACTAATCTTAATATTGATGAGTTGGTTAAAAAAAAAAAAAAGACTACAAATTCAAAAGCCACGTTAAAAAAGTACTGACTGCTTAGTAATTATTTAGAACTAGATGTCTCAAGTTACTTTTTTTTTATAGCTAACCTAATTAATTTGTGAACCTGTAAAAAGTTAATTAACTATAAAACTTAAGTTTGTACTTTTGTCTTATTTTTTATATTATCTTTGAATTCCACTCTTAGATTTACATAAAAATGCACTATTTGCGTAAAAATTCCATAATAAGCCTACAAGTAACATTTTTTCACCTTTTCCAGTTGTTTTGTTTGTTGGAAAAGTTACAAGTGGCACTCTTCCCAAAAAGGTTGGTCACCCCTGCCTTAGACATATGGTTCTGCCTCTCCGTCTTCAAGAAAAAACAGATACCATCTCTTTACCATTGTCCAAGATTCAGCGAAGTCTGAGTAAAGAACATTCTCTCCCTTCCCCCAACGTTTCCTGTGGGATGGGGGGGGGGAAGGGATACAATGTTTATGAGCAAAATGACAAGCCGAAAAGGCCTTACGAGCTGAGGTTTCTCTTCGGATGTTTACATTAAGAGTGTCGAAATTTACAATGCTTTCCAGCGTTTTATATTACTTTGGGAAAGTTTATAAAAGAGGACTTATTAGGAGACCGTCTTTGCGAAAACGGAAAATTAAATTTTTAATTTTTAAAACATTTTTTTTGGTTATTTTTCAGTTAAAGTAAAATTTTAATTTTTTTTCGTACTTTTAATTGTTGATTGTATATTAATTTTATTTTCATATCTTGAAGAAAAATCATTTAAACTTGGATCCTTAATGGGTTAATGATAATTCAAATGGTTAGTTTGAATTTGGTGTGAAAGCTATTAGAGAGAAGTGTTATCTCAGGTGTCGTTCTTGTCATCAACCTGTGGTTAAAAATTAAGTCTTTGCGTTGCTTCTAAATGTGATAAATATAACCTTTCAATCAATTATTAAAAATGCAACCTATGTATCGAATGAGTAAGATTAATAAGATTTAATAACGTTATAGGGGAATCTTGTTCTGAAGCCTTAAACTTTTGTTGGGTTATCTTAGTCCCTCTTTGGTAAGAAAAAAAATAACAGCATCCTCATTTCAATTTACAAATAGAAGAAAAACATAAATATAAATATATATTTATTTTCTTATAACTTAGGCCAATCTTACCACTATGTGTTAATAAACATATTACACATTCTATCAAGTAGATTAAGATTGCACCTTGCATGGCTTTATCAGGAATTCCATGATTTGAATACAATAGTATTTATTGATTTGAAAGGTTCACTTTTATGAGAACGAAAAGTAGAGTTATATGTATATATATATAATAATGGGAAGTAGTGTACACAGATTATTTTTGTGACGAGGATTATATTTTTAAAAAAAACATAGACGAAAACACCAAGACTTAATCTTCATGCTAAAATTAAAAATTTATTCGTCTTTGGGTGGGGTTTGCATCCCATCATTCTGTACTCCTCTTATAATGGAATTTCTGATAAGAAGTATGATCAGGTTGTCTGATTATTCAAATATAAAAAAGGAATAAAAATCTGTAACTCTCTCCCTCTTCCATGTTTTTATTTTTCTTCCATTAAACAAAATAGAACTACTCCACACACATTTATAAATCAAACAATAATCATTTACCATATGCTACAGAAGAACGCATTAAAAATATATGAAAAAAAGTATCAGTATATGATTTTTATGCAACTGCCACGAATCACTTTATTCATAGTATTTTACTAAAGATAGAAAATAAAAATTTAAGCATAGGCTTTATTTATAGTTTAGTTTATAATAGCTAAAAATTTTGTAGTAAATTTAATTCTAAAAATAAAAAGAAAATAGATTATTGGACAAATCAGTTTAAAATGTCAATAAATATGTCTTTCACACATAAAAAAAAATCACCTGATTACATAACAGAAATTAAGATAATATTTTCACATTTTAAAATAACACTTACATGAACAGATTTAATTAAAGTACTTTCATTTACAAAAATGTGCTTTAATATACCAATATATATTATAAAAAACATCAATTTTCTCTGCTTGTAATTAACCTTTTTATATCTTACATAAGGATAAAAGTCGAAATACGTAATTCATTTTCAAAGTATTATTAATCACAGTAAATGGGTTATTAAAAAATTATATAACAATCTTTTTTTATTTGTAATTAAGTTTCTCATTTACTAAGCTCAAATATATATTTCTTCTGCAAAATTAAATTCACTAAAAATTTTGATTTAGGTGAATGAAAAAAAAAACAGATTTTTATTTTTACAGTGAAAATTAGATACGTAAGGGAATTTCACTATTATACTCAAGACATGGAAGAAAAAACTGCCTGAAAAACAATCTCCTAAATAGAGAAATATCTCTTGTTTCAATGAACCACTAGGGCATAGAAAAATGCTATAACGCCAAACCAGGCAACCCAGAATAATGACGTCATTGCACATCTACCAATGACAAGCAACCTCTTTTCCTTTGACCGTGCCGAAAAGGAACACCCAAGTCGTGAGTAACTCAAAAAGTTCTCTCTATTTAACGTCATGCCCATGTGCGGAAGTCGTTAAATAGAGAGAACTTTTTTACGTGAGTAAAGGGGAAGGAAGGAGGGGGATGACATGAGTAAAGGGGAAGGAAAGAGGGGGATGACATTCTGCAGGGTTACAGAGTAAAGCAATTTTCTCGCCAATATCGGCGCTTGCTTTGAATACGATGCCAAACATTTCATTTTCTCCGTTGACGTAGACGTATTCGCACGGTGTAAGCTGGCTTCTTGTGGAAAGTATATTGGATTGATATAAAACTATCTATAACCATCTTTTTCGAAATTGCAAGTTTAGATACATGCTACAAATTTTTTTAAATTATTGATTTGTTCAATATTTTTTAAATAAAAAGTTGAATTATGTAATTGTATGGTAAGTAATACGATTACGAGCAGAAAGCGCTCACATTCTTGTTTATGACTGTTTTTTGAGAAGCTCCGGGTTTTTAACAAATTTTAATTTAAATAATACGATTGATTACTCATGACCTGAAATTCCAAAAGGTTATGAATAAGTATTTCAAATAAAACCAAGAAGTGATTTAGAGGCGATCTTTCAAAAATGTAATCACTGTAAGTCGAAAGGGTAAGTAATTTGATACAGAATAAAAAGCGTTTATTAAAGTGATTTGTGTGTGAAATGCTTGTTTTCATATTAAATTTTCTGCACCACGGAATACAATGTTTAATTAATTTTATACACATTGTGCTAATAAATATTCATTGATTATATTTTTATTAAATCGATTATTTGTTTCGCTCATTCTGTGGATCATCAAATTAAAGTTTAATCGTAAATACTTGTTTTATTAACACACAATTCAATATGTTTATATATTCATAAGGGCACAAGAGTCGAATGATAAATTAACCGGAAGCCATGATCTTCACTCTGACAATGAATCCAGTTTCTCTGATATTTTTAATACAATCCGAAAATTTTTAAAAGCTTAGTAAAAAAAAAAAATTATGACTAAATATTCTGTGTAAAAATAAAAGAGCAAAATTAACTAGTAACAATATTTTTTCTCACACTTGAAAGCTAAATCAGATTATAAAATAACTCATTTTCAAACAAAAATTAGTATATCCTACCATAGTATAATCATATCTATACATATAATGTATAAACTCGACCCAATTCGTTTCCATATTTATGCCGAATGAAAAGAGGATTTCATTACATATTACTGCTAAATGCATATTTGAGTAAGCGATTCATTTTTTTTTTTACCAAATGAAATTGGATTTTGAACTAGTCAACAATTTAATTACATACTGCCTGTGACAAAGTTTTTAATTAGATGGAATAAAAATCCTAAATGTTACAAGCTATGTCTAATTTGCAATAAGTTTTCTTATAAAAAGAAAGATAAAAATTTAAAATGTAAGAATTCTCGTTCGATAAGAAACCATGCGATACTATCTTATGGTTTCCTTTACTAAAATAACTATATTGAATGCCGAATTAAAAATAAATTCCCTTATTTAAATGCGTACAAAATGAGCGAAAAGGTTGATTGAAATATTTTTTACCTTATCAACAGTAGAAACTACAATTTCACACAGTTATTTCGTGACAATAAATTATTTTAAATAATATGAAAAAATTAAGTCGATTCCTACTTTGAATGGATGAATAGGAAGTATTTTATTAACAGGAGTTGAAAATTTTAAGTTAATATATATAAATAAATATGTATACATAGGGAGAGAGTGAACTAATAGTAGTAATAAAAGGGATGCATTTCTCTATGTTAAAAATCATACGGCCAATTATTTACAAATTACTAAGAGCATTTCTAAATTTATTTTTATTTAAGTCTTTAAAAATACAAAGCATATGTTTTTTTAAAAAAAGTGGTCAGAATTTTTACAAGATTTTCCTGTCGTAAATTTTTATCCTTTCCGATTTAAAAAGTGTTTATCCATAGAAATGTATCTAATTATAAAACTGATTTTATTTCTAAGCATGACCTGTGCCCCGCCCACTCTCAGACTACATTTTCTCATGCTTTTTTGAGTTCTTAAAGAGCTTTTTATTAATTTTAATTTAATTTTTTAGCTATTTAATGTAATTTTCTATTATTATTTTCTAAATTCAATAACTTTTTTACAATGGGCATTGGTAGAAATTTTTACAGTCATCTAAAGATCCCTGAAAGGAGATTTTCAGTCCGACAGGACTAGGTGCTCCAAGCAACATTTGCCAATGATAAGCATGACCCTAAAATTTTAAAACACATTTTAACTTTATGAAACACACTTTTTAAATAAATGGAGATCATACTTGAATTCCTGTTTAATTTAATTATCAAGTTCCAACCCTTCAAGTTTTTTCTGTTTCGTAAATCTTCAAAACATACACATACTTTGAAAATAGTTTATTTGTTCTTCAATATTTATTGTATTACTTCTATTTTTTATTCTTCCATGTTCATTTTAATAGATTCTGAAATTAAAAAAAAACTACTTTTGAATCAAAGATAATATTGAATCCCCTAGTGTAGATCCATTACTTCTCATTCTATGTTAAATGCAGTTAATTGTGCCAATTCTAGTTCATAATGAAGTAAAAAAATTTAATCATGCAAAGTGAGTAAAAAAATCTGGTAAAGCTATTAATATCGCAAAATGTGTAATGACACAGATAATTTCTATCAAATTTCAACTATAACATTTTTTTTTTTGTTGAAATAAAAGAAAATTTGATCTCATAAATAATTGCATTATACATTCACATGTATATATATATACATGTATAAAAACAAACTTTTTAAAGAAGCATGCAGTAACCAAATATCATTACACCTATAACGTATATGAAACTGGAACTCTGGTAAAACACATAAATTTTTACAAATTTGGTAAACTTTTGCAAAAATTACATATTTTTTGAAACATTTTATACAATTAATAACATATACGAGTACATTTGTTATTTTGATAAATAATTTTGAAATGAGACAATCTAAAATATAGTTTACAATTAGAATATAATACATTGTTGACACATTGTGATATTGGTTGCTATATAAATAACACGGAAACATTGGATTCGTAGATATGTGTTGCCTCAATTTCAATAGTATGCGACTGCATTAAATTTGATAAAACACCCTTTTCAATAGTTTGACCGAAAAAACCGAAGTTTATTTTGCTTATTTCACACAATTTTCATATTATTCTATTCTCTGTATTCTAATGATGGATTATATCTACTAAAAGCTGTATCATTGGCCGAGATTTATTTTTGTGGTAATTTAGTTAAGAAAGAAAAAATTAAGCATTATGTAACAAAATTTGTTTAAAACGTATAGAAAATGTATTTGATATAACATGACCACGATAAACCTGGTTCCCCATTTAATTAGTTGTAATCGTAAGGGGTATATCAGGATATAGATTCATAATAAAATAATTTCTGGTCGGAAAATTGGCTCAGTTCAAACTTCACAAGAAAGTAAAAGCTAATCTTTCTTTATAGCCTGTGTGACATATAGTCATTGACACTAGGAATAATCAAAGAGCTCCCTTCTCTCTCCTCTGATCTTTCGTAGAAATATAGAGGCTGATTACCGACATACTCGTACAGCTGTGCGTATGGACATTGTCTTGAACATCGCCCCGGCAACCTTTGACACTACAAGGAACACTCCCTATTCTGCCCACATACCGGATGTAACCCGAGCCGTGTGCGATGTTCCCAAACACTAGAGAGGGTAGGGAGAAAGAAACCCCCTAGAGCGAAAGGGGATGCCAAAAAACTTCTCTCTCAAAACCACAGAATTTGGACTCTAATCTTATTACTAAATTAACTTAAAATGTAAATTTGCAAATAATAGCCTGATGTATTAAACTTAACATTTAAATTATTCAATATCACTCTACCGTAAAAGAGATGACATCTGCTTCGCTTTGCCTCTAAGGAGTAGGGGGGGGGGCATAACAAGACGAACAAAGCATTCGTGAGGACATTCCCACACTGCACTCATTTCCTTCCACTTGATAATCTTTATTTCCTTAAAAAATAGTTTAAAAAATTTCAGTTTTAAAGCTCATGGATATCAATCCTAATTAGTGATAGTCTAAAATAATACGATTTTTAATTTTTTATATCTGCAATACTTATGTGTGTTTTATGATTACATTATTTAAATCAGCTGATATACCAGCATTTCCTTTTTTAATCGATGCTATTTCTTTGCTCAAACATGAATGGGATTTTAAGCGCTATTTTTAACAAATTAGCTTATTTTTACATACATAAGGAATTGAGCAATATAATATGATCATGAAGTGTACATTGAAAAATTATTTAAAATAAACAACAAGTGTTTTTATAAGTTGTAGTAATATTTTTGGGGGGATAGGTGGGGAGTTTGCACGGAACTAGTGATTTCTAACGTGTGTGTGCAACAAAGCATGTTTTTTTTTTTGTTGCTTGGATTATTTCGAATGCGACAATTATTTCTTGGTTAAGTCATTTTAATGTTGCCTAACTAGAAAACAAAAAATGCTCACAATAAGTTTCAGGCTTGTAAAAGTTAAAATTTGTTTAAAAATGCAAAAATTCCTTTATATGATAAAAAAAGATAAATTATAACTAATAATATACACTTATTCTAAAGATTATTAAGGCTGTAAAAAACATTTGCCACTTTGTAATAGAAAAGGGTAAAATTAAGAGAAAAGTTTGAAATAAGTATTAACATTAATTCTGATGCTATAAAATGTAATAAAAACTTTAAATATATATATTTATAGTTTTTTTAGATGACATTTCAGATTTTGAACAAAATGTTAGTTTTCAAAAACTCGCGTTAGATCTCACCTAATGTAAAACATTTTTAAAATGTTACGATGTTAATAAAAATTATAAGCAGATAAAAAATATATTATTTTAGGAATAATATTTTTTGATTATATACAAAATATAAATGATCAAATTAGAGAGAGTGAGAGAATATTAACGTCGCACTGATTAGCAACACGAGGGCTTTTGGCGATGGTCCGCGTAATTTTGAACCATGGTCAAGTGACGCGGACGACACCTGAGCTAGCACCCCCTCCCCTAACTACCACACCAACGTGGGACGTTTGAGCTCTCGACAGATTTAACGTGCATCGCTCCCCTACACGGTGGGTCTTTAGTGGTACTAGGATCGAACTCATGACACGCTAGCCATGATCCGATGCCTAGACCACGCGGCCATGATCAAATTAGAAAAAGCATTTGAAAGTAAAGAATTTAATGTACAAAGAGCATACTAAGGAAGAAATGTTTTTTCCCCTTTAGTATGGGCAAATGATTATAATGAAAACAAATACTATCAATAGCGCACACAAAAATTTTTCAAGGGGGGAGTCCACGGTCGAAAGTCTCCCAACTCGTATCATACATCAAGACGACACCAATTGATTCTTCTGATTTTGTTAACAAAAAGCAGTAAAAAATAAATTATTAATCTAATAATTAGCATTAATTAATAAAATAAATTGTTAATTACAAGTACTTAATTAAATTTTACGTTATATATATACATAGGATTATCATCAATCGAAAAAAATCTCAAGGGCTTTGGGGAGTGTCCAGACCCCCAGGACAACACCCTTGTGAGCGTCACTGAATACTATTATTGTACAACATATTATTAGCTTTATGGTGATATTCTAAAACCGTTCATAGAATTACACACACACAAACAGTTGAATACCTCTAATAACTGGAGAGAGAGTGAATATTAACGTTTGAACCATGCCCAAAGGATGAGGACGACACCTTACCTGGCACCCCCTTGTCTTAATTTCCCTCCCACACCAATGGGAGGACGTTTGAGCCTCGACACATTTAACGTGCATCAGCCCCTCTACAAGGAGGCCAATAACTGGAGGATAAATATCATAATATTCTTTTGTTTTATGAATCATTTTTCAACTATGATCATGTTTAGTTTCTATACAGGTTGAGAAAACTACCAAATTTTCAATAAATATAGTTCCTTCTTTAAATTTGGATTCCCACGGTTATTAATTTTCAAATTTTTTCATAATTACAAAATAAATCTTTACCTAATATATTCTTAGACTAATATAAAATTATTCATTAAGTTAATTTTTTTTTTTTTTTTAGAATCATTTATAGTCTTTGAGTGTTTTGTTCTATATATTTCTTTAATCAGTCTTTCCGTTTAAACTCTAAAACACTGGATGTACTTTTATAACTTAATTCCTATTTTCTAATACTGTTTTAAACTTTTATAATGAATAATATTTATTATGATATATGTATAATTTTATTAATGATTTACTTTGTTCAGATATACTTTTAGAAACTAATGAACTTGCTTTAGGAACTATTCGAATGGGAATCATAATTTTTTGGATATTTTAAATAAACTTCTAATATGTATTTCGTTATAGAATTATCTGGTATTTTAGTTACATTTTCTACACATTTTTTCAATGATTTAAAACCAAAATATGGTAATTATTCAGAAATAGCCCAAACATATAAACTATTAGCATCTAAATACATTAAGTAGATGGATTCCATATTTTTATCAGTATTTTTCATCTTCTATTTATTACTTGATTTTTATATCTGTTATAACATTGAGGTGTATGCACGCTAATTTCTTTTTAAAATCCTATCTTAATTATTTATAACTCTATTTCAGTTTTTTTTACATGGTATCTCAAAAAAAATCCAGGACCTGTAAAATATCAAGCAGGACTTAATTCCTTAATTTTCATATATTTCATCTCTGAAATGTTCAAAAATGAAGTGAAATTAATTTTCAATTGAACCTTCATTTTTTTCCTTACTAGTTCCTACAAGTGTCATTTTATAGAGTTGTGATATGAAATGTTATAACTTTTTAAATAATTCAGTTATAATACGTCCAAATGTATTCTTATAACAGAAATATTCTTACACATTCCTTGTTTTAAGTCAATGAATATCTTATCTTTAAATAACTTTTCAGTGTGTTACTTGATCATTTCGGCTCCTTATGCGAAGTTTTCCTTTTTCCAAATACTCCTTTTTAAAACTTGAGTTACTTCTCTCATTAATCCTTAATGGATTAACCTAAGCTATTGAACATGTTTATTATCGTCAGTATTCAGTTGATATTAGTATTATTCAATTTGTATACTTGCATATGAATTAAAATTTTATCATGTTGTTACGAAGTTTAAATTTTCCCCTTTCGAATATGAAAATGATTTTAAAAATTTCTTTTTTCTGATATTTAAATTTAGATAGATATGTTTATAGAGATTGTGTGCTTTGATAAAAATAAACTGACGTCAGAGGTCGCTGAAGTTTCATTTTCTTAAAATCTAAAACCCCCAAGATGACCGAGAAAAAGTGCAATGTTTACTCAATCGTTTGTAGATGAAAGTGGATTTTGGTTTTTATTCATACTTTAGTTCACGGCATACGAAGCGCTATCTGTGTAATTAAGAGAGTAGAGTGTGTTATTGTGTTTATAGCAATGCATGTATGAACTGTGTTTACGCAATCCCAATTACGCTGCCTGAACTGCGCATGCCCTGCAATTCCGATGCGAATGTAAAAAGAAGTTATGAGTAAAAAATAAACGCCAGTCCACAAGAAACTGTTTTGTGATTGTTGCATGAATATCGACTAAGAGAGAACCATAAGTATTGGCAGTGTTTGCAGCAATAAGCGTATTGTGCTAGAGATTCTTGAGTCTACTGCTTAAGTGTTGGAGTTATCGATACATACTAAATTAAAAAGATATTTAATAAAAAATATCAAACTTCAAGAACAGAGTAGGAAAAGATGAATTAAATATGAAAATCGTAATTTTTTTTTTTCAAAAATGAAAACTGCAATATATTCAAAATTACGAGGCCACGAACCTCGTAATTTTGAATCATGGTCAAGTGACGAGGACGAGACCAGAGCTGGCACCTTCCTCTCCTAACTTCCATACCACACCAACGGGAGGACGTTTGAGCCTCGATATATTTAACCTGTATCGGCCCCCTCTGCGTTACGGATCTTCAGCGGTGTTGAAAAAGCGTCGTATAGAGGGCGCTGCTCTGTAACGCGAAACTTTTGTTTTGGTTATGTGTAGGAGCTCAGTGGCAGGTGAGCTACCATTTGGTACAGTTGTAATCTGTAATTGAAGGGTGGTTGCCCTAATAATACAACCTAAGTTTAATCATATATGTTTAATGTTCGTGTCATGTCCGTGTCGTCCAGCAATAAAACCCTTATAAAAGACAAAAAAAGTCGTCTTCATTCTACCACTGAATTCACCAGACGTAATAGTGGGCATCGGCCGGGAAGGTTCTACTACATCCAAACTGTGCCCAGGGTTGAGGTAAGAGTTTAAAATATTTGATTTTAAATTTGAAGATTTGATAGTAATAATTGCAGTCTTGGGTACATTTATATTGACACGAAATAATGGAGGAACAATTAGATAGATTAAAACGTAAGCGAACTGCGCTGAGAACATTAACTACTAAGCTAATTAAGAAAGTTGAAGACAATTTAGAAACGAATGATGACAGGGATGAATTATGTGATTTGAAGGAATTATTATTAGAAAAGAAAAGTAATTTAAAAGAAATTGATAACTCAATTCATTCATTAATAGAATTAGAGTCTTTAGAAACGGATGTAACGAACTCAGAGGAATATCAGGAAAAATGTTCTCGAGCTGTGAAAAGAATAGCACGAGTGTTAGGAAAAGGAGAAAGAACAGAATCTTTCAATAAAATTCCTGATGAAAGCAGGATTAACCTGCAAAGTGCTCACAGTTCAGTAAAACTTCCCAAACTAGTATTAGAAAAATATTCAGGTGACCCAACAAAATTTACAGAATTTTGGAATAGTTATGAAAGTACGATAGATAAAAATGAAAGCTTAAGTAAAGTAGAAAAATTTGCGTATTTAAAAACATTACTTATAGGTCAAGCACATAATGTCGTAGCTTCACTAGAATTAAATGAAAAGAATTATGATGAGAGCATAAAAGCTTTAAAAGAAAGATTTGGGAAAAAAAGACATTATAATTAGTCAATTCATGAATAAATTGTTAAAACTAGAATCGGTAAAGAATTCAAATAATGTTAAAGCTTTAAGAAAATTTATACGATGAAATAGAAATTGCTGTTCGAAACCTGGATTCTCAGGGAGTTACGAAAGGATCATTTGGTCAATTATTAATACCAATTTTATTAAAATCTATTCCAGAAGAATTTGTTCTGGAATTTAATAGAAGGAAAAATTCAAAAGAAGACATAAGCGTGACAGATTTATTGAATTTCATTAAAACCGAAATAGAATGTCGTGAAGCGGCTAGTTCTTTGACACAAGAGAAAACAAATACATGGTCTCCACGTTTCGAACAGGCAAAATATGAAAATAGAAAAATGTCTAGAAATGTACCCACGGCTGCGAGTTTCAATACTGTTGACAATCGTGTGTGCATCTTTTGTAATCAATGCCATTGCTCATTTTCTTGTTATAAGAGTGTAAAAGAAAAATTATATAAATTACGTAACGAAAATCGTTGTTATATTTGTTTCCGGAAGTATCATATTAGTAAAAATTGTAAAAATAAAAGTAATTGTCTAAAATGCGGACTTAAATCGCATCATGAATCAATATGTACTAATAGATTAAATCCAAAACAACAAGCGAACAGCTTCAAATCAAATTGTCAATCAAAATATTGAAAACCCGCAAAGTAATCTCGTAAAAGAACCAATTAACTCTCCGGATGAGCATTCTCTTTCTATTATTCAAAATAAATCTTTATGTAAAAAAGATCCTTTATTACAAACATGTTCCGTACTAGCTTTTCATGAGGAAAAAATTGAGTTAACTAATTTAATTCTAGATTGTGGTGCTACGCGAAGTTTTATACATGTTAGTTTAGTGAAAAAATTAAACTTAAAAATTGTAGGAGAAGAAATACTTTCTGTTTTTTCCTTCGGAATGACTCATGCCACACCCAAAACATACTCCGTTGTCGAGCTGTTTATTTCGGATATGAAGCAAACAAATAAAATAAAAGTTAGCTGCCTCGTTACTGAAGTTATAACGGCGGCAGAGGTCACTGCCCCTTCGCGGTTGACACTAAAGGCTATGAACAAGTTAGGGTTACACATTGCGGGGTTGTCCGAGACCACAGTGGGAATTCTCATTGGGGTGGATCACTATTGGCAAATAGTAAGAGGTGAAAAGGTCAGAATAGGGAAAGAAATTTATGCGATTTCAACTCGTTTTGGTTGGGTACCGGCAGGGTTACAAGATCCCCCCTACACACGGGAGGGAGAATTCGAAACTCAAAACAGTGCAATTATAAATTTTTCTTCTTGCGTGAAGGACTCTTTAAGATCCTTGTGGAGTTTAGATTTGATGGGAATTACTGACAACCAAACTGTTTCTAAGGAGGAAAGGGAGATAATTCAGGGTTTTCGAAAAGGCAAATACAATTTGAAAATAATAGATATTCCGTTGGCTTGCTATGGAAAGCTGAAATGGGTCAGTTAGAAAATAATTTCGCAGTTGCATTAAGGCGATTTGAAAATCTTAAGAATAGATTAAATAGAAATCCCGATATTTTTGAGCAGTATAAAAGAGTAATAGAAGAGCAAATTAAAGAGGGTATAGTTGAGGAATGTTCAGATGAAGGACATGATTCGTCGTATTTTATGCCACATAGAGAAATACTTAAACAAAATGAAACTACGAGTTGTAGAGTTGTTTATGACGCGAGCTCTTCACGATCTAAAAACGTAAAATCCCTTAATGATTTTCTAGATATTGGGCCTAATTTGTCCCCTCTTGTATTGGACGTAATTTTAAAAATTTCGCAAATATGAAATTGCTTTTTAACGGAGATATTGCCAAAGCATTTTTAATGATAAGTATCGCAGAAAAGGATAGGGATTATTTAAAATTTCTTTGGTATGGTAAAAGTGAAGATGAACATAAAATTTTAAGATTTAAACGTCTTCCATTCGGACTCTGCTGTAGTCCAGCAATTTTAGCAATGACGATAAAATATCATATAAAAAAATATGCAAATACAAATCCGGAAGGTTATAAAAATGCTCGATTCATCTTTATATGTAGACGATTTGTATTATGGCGCAGACACAATAAAAGATGCATATAGATTGTCAACAGACGCAATTAAAATTTTCTTAAATGCTGGGATGGATCTACGAAAATTAAGATCCAATTCCTCGGAACTTAATTCTTTATGGATTGAAAAGGTTTCAATGTGGGATTGACTAAAGAGTCAAAATTTTGGGCATGGTTTGGACCCCAGAAATGGACGAGATAAAATTAAATTGCGAATTCTTAGAGAATTCATTCGATCGTATTCCTCAAAAGGCTACTAAGAGAACTATTCTTCAGACTGTAGCGAGAGTTTACGATCCAATGGGATTGTCTCAGCCCTTTACGATGATGATGACAATCATGTTACAAAAAAATATGGACTGCAGGACTTGATTGGGATGAAACCCAACCAGAGGAGATGAGGAAGCAAAGACATGTCAACGAGGAGAGTGTTGTGAATGAAAAAAGATCTAAGGACATTCATTCTCTTACGGCTACTATTCGAGACATTGAAACTTCGACTTTGTTGGATTTGACCCGATTCAGTAGTTTATTGAGAGTTCATCGAATCACGGCGTATGTCATGAGATTTATCAACAATACTCAAAGAAAATCCATCAAATTAAAAGGCCCGTTAAGTTCAACTGAAATTTCAAGTGCCGAGCGCTATTGGGTGAAAGCTATCCAACGAAAACACTTTCGAAAGGAGACTCTAGATCTTTCTCAGGGAAGTCTCTAGACAAGGCATCTAAAATTTATTCGCTTAACCCAGAGCTAGATATGCATGGTCTTCTGCGTCTAAAGGGAAAGACTTCATTTCTCTCTGATCTAGATTTCGGAGAAAAACACCCATTGTTGCTACCTAACAAGGATAGGTACAGTGAATTAGTAATTCTACATGCCCATAAACATTTACTTCATGCTGGTGTTGAGGCTACTTTAGCCCAAGTCAGAGAGAAGTTTTGGATTTTAAAAGGACGCCAATGTGTCAAATCTATTTTAAGTAGGTGTTTCTTGTCCAAAAAATACACAGTACGTCCTGGTAACCAAGAAATCGCCCCTTTGCCACCAGATCGAGTTTTGGAATCACCTCCATTTGCAATTTCAGGATTGGACTTTGCAGGTCCCTTTTTCATAAAAGACAGTGATAAGAAACACTACCTGCTGTTGTTCATATGTGCAACCACTCGAGCCTTGCATCTCGAACTTCTTCCTTCAATGAGCACAGAACAATTTTTTGCTTGCTTTCCGCAGATTCATTTCCCGACGTGGACTCTGTTCAACAATTTACTCAGACAACGCTAAAACTTTCAAGCGTGCTGAGTTAGAATTGAAAAAATTTTGGAGATGTATGCTACATCCATCTGTACAAGATTTGTTTTCAACTCATGGTATAACGTGGAAATATATTGTAGAAAAAGGAGCATGGTGGGGAGGGTTCTGGGAGAGGCATTTCAGAACAATTAAAACTTAATTACGAAAAATAATTGGCCGTTCTAGTCTTTCTTTGAACGAGCTAGAAACTGTATTCATAGAAATCGAAGCCATGATAAATTCAAGGCCAATAACTTATATCTATGATGACCCTTCTGAGCCCTCACCACTAACTCCTGCACATTTCTTAATAGGTAAACGTTTACTTTCTCTTCCAGTAACAAGAGTATCCAGAGAAGACCTTACTGGGTCTAGACTTTCTTTACTTAAGAGATATAGACATCAGCAAAATTTATTAAATCAGTTTTGGAATCGTTGGAGGAAACACTATTTGCTATCTCTAAGATCTATGAATATATGTCCTCCTTCTAAAGTAACTTGTCAATTTAAGGTTGATGATGTTGTACTCATACATGATGACCGCTTCCCTAGGAATCTGTGGTCAATGGGTAAGATTATTGAAACTTATACTGGAAGAGATGGTAAGATTCGCTCTTGTCTTGTTAAAACTAAAAATAATGCCATAAGAAGACCAGTTCAATTGCTGTATAATCTTGAAGTATAATTATTAATTTAATATGAATTTTGTAACTAATTGAGTTATTTTCTGTAATCTATATATTTACGATTTTATCATATATTAATTTTCTTCACTTTGTTAATGTGAATTTTTAATGAATGTTTACATACTTTGCTTTTATATTTTGTAGAATGATTAGTATTTTGTATTAAGTAATTGAATGTGTAATTTGTTGTGTATGTGTGTATCTAAATATCTTGATTTTAATTGTAATGTAACATTGCTTAGTTAGTGTTAGAACTTTTTATTGTTTAATTTGTTATTGTATTATGTTTTGTGTGAACTTAAAAGTTCACAGGTGGGGAGTGTTGAAAAGCGTCGTATAGAGGGCGCTGCTCTGTAACGCGAAACTTTTGTTTTGGTTATGTGTAGGAGCTCAGTGGCAGGTGAGCTACCATTTGGTACAGTTGTAATCTGTAATTGAAGGGTGGTTGCCCTAATAATAAACTTTTTAATCATATATGTTTAATGTTCGTGTCATGTCCGTGTCGTCCAGCAATAAAACCTTATAAAAGACAAAAAAAGTTCGTCTTCATTC
>BMAO01017935.1:0-36103 GCA_019973975.1 Trichonephila clavata
AAACAAGTAATATAAAAAAAAAATTTTTTTTAGTTATTTCTACTTTGAATGGATTAATAGAAAGTATTATAAACAAGAAACATTTGAACAAGATATATATATATATATATGGAGAGAGCTAACTAATAATAGGAATTGAAGAAAGAGCATGATTTGTTGCATTGTAACAATGCACACCCGGTTTGTGTCTAGAAAACCTGTTTTCGACGGCAACTTTGTCATTATTTTAACAGTTACATTGTTAGAACAATGGAGACGAATCTAAGTTGTCCCGTCGAAAACTGGCAATTAATTTATTTAAATAACCGATAATTAATGAATAAATATTTGAAAAAACTATATTAACATCAAGTGTAATCCACTAAAGTTTAAAAAAAGTTTATTTGAACTTGATTGTGTGTGTGTTTGTGTGTGTGTGTGGATAAATAGAAATTGTTTTATAAACGGGAAAATGCGAACAATATATATATACATATAAAGAGAGTAAGCTAATAGTAGGAACTGAAAAATTTGAAATAGTATTCTGACTGACGTTGGTGCCCTTTGCAGCCAGATGTTATTGCTGGAGATAATTGGCGATCGTACTACCATAGTTCCAACTACATCATCATCACTTGCACTTATTTTTCATGATCAACCGTTTCTCTACAGTTCGAAAATGTTCCTGAAATTTTAAAATTCTCTGTTCATTTCACGAACAGCTAGCTGTCTCTTCCTTCCATTTTAAATCAAACTTATGTCACTTTCAGAAAATCAAATTATAAAGCATTCAATGAAGATTTTTCCCATTACAATTTTTACACAGCACTGGCTAGGAAAAAATCCATTAAATGGCGATAACGGAGAAAAGCTCTTTTATTTATGGTAAAAGAATGCGTCTGACGCATTCAATATTTGAGAGGACGTAATAATTGCTGAAGAATGAGGAAATATTTTAAAATATACTGAAACTCGGCTACTTTTCTTAAACTCTTCTTCTATTACAAAGTGTGTTTGTATGTGTGTGTTTGTATGTGTGTGTGTTTGTGTGTATGTGTTTGTGCTTGAGAGAGAAAGAGAGAGGAGCAGAAATAATAAAATAATTATTTTCCTCTCACAAAATAAAATATGATTTTTTTTCCATAAAATATTTTGTTAACTTTTCAGATGGGAAGTGATACAGTAATTTTCTCTAACTTTTTTTTACTTCGTTTTAAGTGAATACTAATTTAATCAGCATTAAAAAAAAACTTTTCATGGTTTCATATCCTAAGACGACACACACATATTACGATCCCTTCAAAACAGACATCACCATGCCTCATTCCAGTTTCTTGTCTTACATTAAGCAACTAAAGCTAAGGGGCATTCCTTTCTTCCCTTAGCATTAAGGAACTAAATGTTAAGGGAAGAAAGGAATATACAGAACGTTGCCGAATTCGGCCGACAAATTGAAAGGGGAAATAGTAGGGGTAGTAAAGGAAATAGTAGGGAAATAGTAGGGGTAGTTAAGGAAATAGTAGGGAAATAGTAATTGGATGGAGACTACGAATCAACATAGAACATGAGGTCGCAAACCAAGTTTAAGTGTAATTTGCAAAACAGTTATGAAAGGTCAAAGGAAGTCAAGGGGAATGCAAAGAGGCAATAAGAAGTTAGCAAAAAGAAGAGGCAATAGAATACATTTATTATATGTGAAGCATGCTTATATATAATGTGAACAATGCACCACAGCTTGACGTCAGAAATTCAACGACAGGTGACGTTTACAGGAATTGTTCGAAGGTGCGGCCTCGAAGATTATGGCACAGCTGACACCGACGGACGACGGATTGTCAGACATGTTCAAACAAATCCGGTGTGCTGGTGATGTCAGCTGAAGCGATGAAGATCCGTGACGTGAGATCCTCCACTGTAGATCCTTTATTGTAGATCCTCCATTGTAGATCCTCCACTATAGATCCTTCATTGTAGATCCTCCAATGTAGATCATCCACTATAGATCCTCCACTATAAATCCTCCACTATAGATCCTCCACTGTAGATCCTCCTCTGTTGATCCTCACCTGTAGATCCTCCTCTATAGATCCTCCTCTATAGATCCTCCTCTATAGATCCTCCACTGTAGATCCTTCCCTGTAGATCCTCTTCTGTAGATCCTCCACTGTAGACACTGCACTGTAGTCAACGACGTCTTATACACATGCGATTTCAGGTAGTTGAAGGGGAAATACAAGGAATTGAAATCTAGAGAGAGTGGAGGCCATTAAACAGGTTCACAGCATCCAATCAATCTCCAGGGGTATTTAGTGTGAAGGTGGTTTCGCTTCTCAAATGAAAAGTGTGCTGGTGCACCATCGTGCTAGAACCAGACATTCAGGATAGAGTCCTGGCACAGCCCACTGGTGTAATTGGCGACAAAATTTCTCGCCAAATGGCGCCAAGGAAAAAACTAAGCTTCTTAAAATGGCGTCAGAGACCAAAACAAGATGGAAAAACGTGTTTTTTAAAGTGGCGTCTAGAAACCAAAAACGTTGTTTCTAAAATGGACAACACAGGAAACATCAAATCAAAAATAAGAAATTAAATGCAAAATTTTGGACATCCATACCAAGATTCTATCAATCCTTCATCATACAAAAAAACTATGATTACTTTCTAACCTATTATTCAGAAGGAAATCCATTCGTCGAGTTTTTACGAAGAAAACGTGGTTTTTCTGAAACTGCTTTTACAAGAAAAACTGAAAAAATCTTTCGGTTCTCAAACGCAGCAGAGGGGGAAAATCCGATATGAATG
This sequence comes from Trichonephila clavata, assembly GCA_019973975.1. Taxonomy (NCBI): domain Eukaryota; kingdom Metazoa; phylum Arthropoda; class Arachnida; order Araneae; family Nephilidae; genus Trichonephila; species Trichonephila clavata. Next base: position 2,779 of record BMAO01017935.1, read on the forward strand.
CTATTGGATGAGGAAATAACAATCTCCAATTCTCTCAAACACAAATTATTTTCATATTTCGAGCATCATACTGAAATATTTTCAATCGTTCACACATTCACAAAGCAATCATTTATTTCTTACCTCTCATTCAAAAGAAAAACATTCATTCGCTAGCTTCAAAGAAAAAAAAACGTGGATTCCAAAATGGCTTCAAGCAGAAAACAGAAAAACCGTTTCCTCTAAGATGCTATGGTGAGAAAAAACATTGTCCAAAGTGAACTTATCAGCGCATCTCCTCCTTTCTCTCTAACAAACATTCTTCCTGCAGTTGTTTCTTTAAAAAAAAAGGAAAATCGACTCATTCCTTCACTTTCAGCTTTCTCGAAAAATCTCTTATACAACCGTCGATGACCATCTAAAGGACCAGATTTTGAAAAACTAACCACTGACCAGATTTTGAAAAAACTAAAAAAAAAAAAAATTCGGTCCGAGTAAGGTTACTAATTCTCTACAATTTGCAAGGCTGCAATATTGTAAACTTTACCTCAAAAAATTTGGCGACATAAGTGGGTCGTGCTAAGACTCAACCCACATTGAGGTGCGCACTGATTGGTGCTCTCTTCAGCAACTCCGTTAGGACATGCTGTAAGAAAACAAGTTACTTCGCGCCTGAGGCATTCGGGTGGGATATGTATATCCTCGCATTTGTTTGGCCACACCCCTCGACTGGATCATCGCCCTCCCGACGGCTACTTTTTACGCGACCTTTAACGACTAAACATGGTTTACCACCCCATATTTTGCCGTGATATCTCATTACCATGCTGCTACTTTTGCGCCCTAACACTGCAGAATCACTCATTCACTCACCCACCCAGTTAACGGTGAATACTGAGGTAGAAGCATTACTAAAGTTAAAGTAATCTGACAAGAAAGGATTCAGTCCTTTTGGTTATTCTTTTGGGCCCGCAGATTTTAACCAATCTTCTCCTAAAAGAAGGAAACGTGATATGCAAATTAAGTTTATATTATATATTCCTTCTTCGCGGGTTTAAGTGTTAGTGAATTGTGAGAAAAGTAGAAGTCAAGTGAATAGTGAATGGTTAGAGAATTGGCAGTGAAGATAATAGGTAAACAAAAAGTAAAAAAGTCTGAAGTTTAGCTAAAAAGAGGTGACAAGATAGTTACAAGGTGAAGCTTACCAGAATTGGTTTAATTCCTTGCAAAAGATTATAACCAAGCAGTGTTAGAATCTAGTTGGATTGAGTAGAAGACTGCATATAGGTTCAGGTACTGTCATCTTATATTAAGTTGATGTTAAAGTAGTAGAGAGGACATTAAATACGTAAGCAAGTAATATTAAGGAGAAAAGCAGCAGTATTGAACATATTTTCCCCAAACGTGAATATCGTCTCTTCTCTCCATTGCGTCACTATATTATCCTATTTAAAGTGTTAATTGTGTTTGAGTCGATTATAGTGATAAATAAATTAATTGGAATTTATCATGTCGAATGATCTTTTAATTCCTTCCACACCTTTAGCTGGGTCACAGAGTAGAAGGGATTTAAACTCGATTCAAGGGTCTGTCTGAATCATACTCCATTATTCAATGTCCACCGTTAAGAAATCCAGATTAAGTCATTATTGTAATTCTCATTTGTTTCAGTCAACTTAAGTGAGGCCATTCTACAATTTTAATTTTTTATAATGATTGTTTAAAGATTGAATAAATTGGTTAAATAATTCCTGGTCTTTATTGAGTAATAAGGTATATTAATACTAATGAAGCGTGCACGTTCAAAATGAAATCCACATTTAGAAAAGAGACATGCTCATTTAAACTTCGTATCTAATTCCAAGTTAACGAACATAATCTCTTGAAGTGAAAAGGGGAACAGGCTAGACAGTTTGCTCCACAGACATGCATTAATAGATTAGGTTTAGTTAATCCATATTAAATTACTGACTTGTGTTTAATATTGAATTAAATTCAAATAAATGCTTGATTTTTCAAAATATGTACAAGTATTTTGTTGTCATCAGTAATAAAAGCCATTAAAACGTGATTTCTAATGTACTCGTGTATTACAATGATACTGTAATTAATTTTTTTAAACTGGTTTTTAATACAGCTGTATTTTAAGCTAAAGTATCATTTAATTCTAAAAAATGTTATTTCTTGTGAAATACTATAAAAATAAGTCTAATTGGGTCTTTTTTAACTAAAAATTTATTTTGGCTACAAAGAAGACTAAACAATTTATGTTTTTTATGTCCTTTTATGAATGGAAATGAAAGAACATAAAACACAAGTGATATAGATAGATGTATGTGATAAAAAAATTCGGAAAAAAAACTATATTGAAGAGCAAAATATGGAATTTGACCACTCAATGCAAATTAATCTAAGAAAAATTTCTAATAAGTGTTTTTAAGATAATAATATTTCCTCTGAAAATGACCAAATTAAAATAAATATATTTCCTTCCTTTAAATAGGTAATAATTCGGTGAAAAATTCAAAATGTTAAATTTACTTTTCTCCGTTTCAGTTGTAAATATTCTGATATCCTCAAAAAGTTCTCAGTTCAAAGAACAGACCGGATTGCATTATTTACTATTGGTTGCTTTCTTTTTTTAGGAACCATGAAAAAATTCTGATGAAAAATAAATTTAGAGGACATATAATATTTTGTATTAGTATCGTAAAATCATTTTTTTTATATTTCCGATAGAATAAATTTGAAATATCTATTATAAATCGATTTTCAAAGCATAATATTTTGACAATTTAAATTGTTTCAAATAGTTCGCAAAATTTTTAAAACAATAATACAGTTGACTCTCGCTAATTCGAGCCTTCGATAATAATTCTAAAATCATATACATACATACATGAGCATACATATCATATACATACATGAGCATACACTTCGAACCTCATACTAATTCGAAGTGTATGCTCATGTATGTATATGATATTTCGAACTAAAACAATGCGTTTTGTTACACTCAACATTTCAAAGTAAAGTCTGTGGCTGGGCAAACTTCAACATGCGATTACTCGAATTTATATTATAAAACTCTTGAAAATTCAAACACTTACTATCATGCTAAGTCCTGTAGCAAACAGGATGGAGCTTGCATGTTTTGTGTTGTATTGTTTCTGCATGTCTCTTCTGGACGTAACCCCTTTGATGATCATCTGTATGCCACCCCTACTCTGTGTTTTCCGGTTTCTCAAGTAAAAAATGCTTTAACTGCTTTCTTTCTTCAAGTGGACAGTAGACCGGTCGCCCCAGTTGTAAGTCATTTATATCTTTTGCTTATGACGTGGCCTTGCTACACTGACATGATGCATTTTGGCTCTTTTGTGGGATTTATAAAATGTGGCCCCAAATAAGATTTGGACTGAACTGGGCCCTGCCTTGAAGAAAAAATTGTTTGAAGGACTGTGTCTGAGGAAAATGGGGGCAAAACGATTTTATTTCGAATGAGGAATGGAAGAGATTTTGAGGGTCTTGAAAGTGTCCTGTTCAAAATAGTTCAAGTGATCATTTTGCTCTTGGGTAAGTTATGTGTTTATGAAATGGAAGGTACCGAGAACATGAAGGAGATTCGTTCTCGGTACCTTCCGTTCCGTGAGCACATAACTTACCACTAGACCAAAATGATCACTTCAGTCCAGAGGCAGTTACTGGCTTTATAGATAACACCGCCACACACTCCTCTACCATTGAGTCTGTATGGGAACGAACGATATCGTTGTTAAAACAAGCGTGTGAATTGTTACGTCATTTGTGTGAGACGACTTGAAGATTACATCGTTTGTGTGAGACGGCTTGTGGGTTGCGTCATGTGTGTGAGACGGCTTGGTTGTATTTGCGGTAAATAGATGGCACTATGACTGCTGCGTGAAGGTTGCGTTGTTTCCCCAAGTTCCCTGGTCACCAATGAAGGAGATTCATTCTTGTACCTTCCGTTCCGTAAGCACATAAATTACTGCTAGACCAAAATGATCACTTGAGTCCGGAGGCAGTTACTGGCTTATGTAGATACCAACCCCCACAGCTCTCTCAGCACTAACTCGGCTCTAACTATGTCTGGGTTTAACATGTACGATCTTCAATTCCGGTCAAGATGCTTTAGTCAATAAATTTAGTGCAGAACTCTCTTCCATTGTCGGATTGCAGTACACATAGGGCACCAAATTATGAAAATATATCGAGCAAATTCATTGCAACCTCTTCTGTATTTTTTTTGTTTTGTTTTGTTTAGAGAGGTCTTAAAATCACAAACTTCATCAAATAATTCTGGTAAACTACAATACATTTACTGTTTCCATCAGATTGAGATAGAAAATCTGTAAAATCTTCTTGACATACTAAACTCAGATGTGGAAACACCATGGGCTTAACAACAATGCTTTACTTTCTCATATTTCATTTTTGCTGTCTAGGTTACAAACACTCAAAAACAGCTTTATGTCATTCTGAGTAATGTTTTTATATCGAAGATTCAATTCTTATATCACGTGGTCTCTACCATCATGTCCAACAGAGACATGTGTCTCATATAAAACATCACTTGAGCAATAAAATATCACATCAGGTTTTGCATCTGTTATTGGCACAATTAACTTCTCTGCTCTTTGAACTTCAGGGATATCATAATGCTGGAGTAACCAATAGTCATGTGGTACTTTTTCATGCAGGTTTAGCACTTTTTACCTCTGCTATCAAAGTTAATTTTTAATGAGTAAGTATAGCACTGTTTTCTTTGTCCTACACGTATTTATAAATTTTTAATTAATGAATTTACTTAATCCTCTCAAATTAAATTTTCTCGTTTATAGGTTGGTCTCTCATTCCTACATAAGTCATTAATTGAAAGCAGGTTGCAAAAATATTTGTTAATAATCCAAAATGTAAGAAACTAATATAAATACATCATCTAAATTCTACCTCTAAAAGCATCCACACGTCATTGCAAAGCAGCTGTAAAACGGTTCAAGAGAGACTAAAAGCGGATAGAACTGATTCAAAAAACTTTTGAATCAGTATGTGACGGGTGCTTACGCGTTTCACTAACCTTCGCTCGAGTCTTTAAATATTTTATTTATTTCAACCAATCTCCGCCGAGAGCCAAAAGTGTAACTTATGCAAACGAGATAATTTCGGGTTTAGCGAGTTCGAAAAAGATATAAAAGGGAGAAATGAAATGAAGAGAAGGAGGTTGATTAAGAGGGAACTGAGAGAGTAGTTTTGCTAGTGGAAATATATTTGTCGGGAAAAGAGTTTACTAAAAGGTATACATAAAGCCAGTTCGAGACGGAACGGAAAGATAGCTAAGATTGAAGCCGCTCCTTAAAGCAATACAGATATAGAAGAACCTACCTTAAAAAAAGGTATCAGGTCAGTTGTTTTCATAAATTAGATATAAATGCGTAGTTTGATTGTATGCGTTATTCTCCATGGATTCATTTAGGATTCCGTCGTTCATAATCAGATTCTTCTCGCACTCCACTGTACTTTGTTGATCTTAAAGTTTGAATAATATTTGTGTATTTCTCTATTAAGAAAGGTCAATAAATAAGATTGATTTATTAAATAAGTAGTCATTAATCATGAATCCAACATACCCAGATTTAGATAATACGCAAAGGGGAGTTAATAATCATAGGGGTAGTGAAAGGCTACGACAAGTACATTTCATAATTTAATGATAAAGTAATCGTTATTCTATGGAATACCTAGTTAAATCGAAGAATTCAATATATAATTTTATATACTTTAACTGACTTGTCTAGTTATTTCATGAAATACCTAGCTATTCTATGAAGTAACGGGTTTCACACTTTAATGGTAACGTAATATAATTTCAGCTACTTTATTCGTCAATATTAATAACAATTTGTAGCTTTGATTTAAAATTCTATTATATATTATTCACTGAATTCATTTTTATCTTTTAAACAACGCACTCGAAATTCAGATAATTTTTAAAGACCATTAGGTTATGTAATGGAATTTCTCGGCATGTATAGGGATGGATTTTATTTTCTCTCTAGAAATGTAGTATTAAATAAATTGATCTCGATCGGACTTAAGAAATGTACGGGGGAAAAAATCTGGCTTTCCTTAAAGACGAAAAAATTTCGCATTGATTATTCTTGAAGTTCTTTTAAAGAACTAAAGTTTTCTTAAAGTATTCTCCGTTGGATAAGATTCTAGAATAGTTTTAAAGAAGATTTAACCGGGTTCCTTTTTATGTTTTTTTAAACACGTGCTACAATAGAATAGGCACGTGATCATTTAGGAGATGAGGAACATGACCGTGTGCTGTTTGTATGTTCTCATTCTCAGAAATTCATCCTACATTTTTCACAATAAACTTGTTGACAGACACAAATGTTTCAGTTCATATATTTTTTTATCAAAAAAATTCAATAATAATTAGTTTGTATTATTTTTACGTGCATTTTCAATTTTAAGTTATAGTGAATCATTTTAAATATAAAAAAACCTCCTGACATTGTGATTTTTGGCAACATGTAAATCAAAAAAATTTGCCAATACGTTGGAAAATTTATTTTATTATTTTTTATTCCTCACAAATATTAAATTGCAGACGTTAATTCATGCTCTCTCTCTCTCTCTCTGTGAGAGAGAGAGAGAGAGAGAGAACTAAGGTTATTTAAAGTACAGGCAGTGAGTTAAAATTGGATAAAATATTTTATTAATGCATACTTTGGTGTATTGTAATACCATATACACAAACAATGTTCTATAATCTAAATACTAATAGAAAATGGTTAGATGCTTAGTTACAATTTTTTATAGAATAGGTGAAATTCGTATTACATAAACAGCAGAACAGAATTAAATAGTTTAAGAATAATTGCTATTTTGAAGTTGCTTCTTATGTAATGTATAATATGTAAAAAAAAATGTTCAATTTTCATGTTCTTTTGACAGAATTTAACTGCAAATAAATTTTATAAATGAAAAATAGATGTTTTTTTCTCAATCATCACACCAGTTTAGCTCTACTTTTTGCTTTATTATATAATTATTGTTTTCTTTTCTTTGAAAAGAAATATTGGGTAAATAAATTGTCTCATAAAAGATTGGAAATTATTTAACATATGTTTGGTACGTTTTCTCCTATTTACTGACTGTGTAGATTCCAACAAGTAAAATGGAAGTTAATCAGTTGTAAATTTGTAAACATCCGCATACTTACGTACAATGACAACCCTATTGGTGACATTGAATAACACCACACGAATTTTAAAAAAGGAATACTTTTTATTATTTAATTGTATTTCATTTCACTTTATTAATCTTAAATTTATATATTATTATTATTATTTATTGTTATATTATTATGATAATTTTGTAATTAAATTTTATTATTTAATAATTCGGTAAATTTCTGATTCGTATTTTAGTATTTGCGCTTGCCATATCTAAGAACGATTAGGCTTAGAATGGCGGCAAGCGGAGAACCATGAAACAAAAGGTTGCCAATTTAGGGAGTTTTTTTTTTTAATTTGGCATGGTTGTGTTAATACTTATGTTCCGTCATTCGCAGGGATTGCTTGAGATAATATATATTTTTTCATTAAATCCATTGTGTACTTAAAAGATATGTTTTTAATTATAATGCCTCAAACAAGTTTGGAAGTCATCTTGCACGGAAAAATATTTTTCTTCCTTCAAAATTGAACTTGGTTAAACACTTATTGGCCAATAAAGAACTTTACTTCCATTACGTATCCTGAATCGTGGAATAAAACAGAATGCTCCGAGTCAGATGTCTCCCATCCTTTTTTTTTCTTTTTTTGAAATTTCATTGCAAGCCTTTGGAATATTTACAAAATGTCATTCTCCAAATCCTTCACTTTTAACCTATGCCATCCCGAACAATTAAGAAATCTGCTAAACTGATTTTCTTGAAATTTTACATTTTTAATTAAATTTTGGAAGTTAATACTAAACAAGAAACCGGCTGAGTGGCGTGGTTGGTTTGTCGCTGACCTTCTGCACCTAAAGATGCGGGTTCAACCCCGGTCCAAGTTGGTGAAATTTCCTGATGTATAAAAAACCGACAGCGGCCATCTCGTATGATTATACGGCATGTAAAAGATCCCTAGAGTGTCTGTTTGGTTTGGGTGCTCTCGGCAAAATCAAATCCTAGTACAGGTTCGCATCGTCAGAGTTCAAGTTTCCCCCTACTGTGGAGGAGACTGGGCGTCAAAATTAACTGCAGCGATTGGTATCCACCTATGGGGTGCAGCACTAAAAAGAGACATCAGCTCCCGGGGAATGTACTAGGTCTGAAATGATAAACAACCAATACGTAGTTCATTAGAAATAAAAAAAATACTAAACAAAAATAATTTTATCTGATGTATTACATACATATTAGTCGAAAATATGTGTTGTTGTTGTTGCTTATGCCACCTGATCGACAGTAACATCAGATCAAGGTCCACGAAATTCATCGAGTTCAATGATTTTTTTATTTTTATTTTTTGCGGGTATTTTTTTTTCTAGCGAAGTTTCTTAATTTCGAAACACTTGACAGATTTCAAACTCGGAAAACTTTTTTGCTACTTGAGAGGAAAACAATAGAAGCTTCAGTATGTTTGATGCCCGTGAAGTATTATTAATCCATTACTTATGCGTCATATTAAAAAGTTGACATCAAACTTTTTTCATTCTTATATATCAAGTTAATCTACCATATGCTGATGAAAAGAAATATGAAAATACTTTAAAGAGCAGTTTCTGGTGATATAAGTTTAAATAAAAATTAAATTTCTTGAAAAATGTAATCAATCTTCATTGCTCTGTATGATTTGTAAATTATTATAGATTTTTTTCCTTACTAAAATTTGACAAAAAGGGGTTGAAAATAATTTTTAAAATTTGATTTAGAAAATTCCATTTTTGTTTTATTAGGGACAGAAATATATGTCGTCATATCTTTTTAATAGTTAATTGCTTTATAATAACTGGTGCGTTTTTCTTTCTTATTAAATTTTTTTAAAAATGAAAAGATTTCATCTGAAATAGTGTTTTTGTAAATATTTCTTTACTAATACTACAAATCAGAATTTTTTACCTGAATTGCTAATTATTTTCTGAACAAGTTTATGATGAACTTGCCTGCGCTCCTAAAGGTGTGGAAGAAAGGGAAGAAAGACTAGCCATGTTCTAAATCAATTAATTTATTTGAAGCACAATCCACAACACAAGTTTTCTCAACAAAAGTTAAGAGATGCACCCAATTAATAAACATGAAGACAACTAACGAAGTATGCGAGATATGAAAAGACTTTCAATACTTTAGTACACTTACTTAATTCAACAGCTCTGACTTCTTAGCTATCTATTCTAAATTCGATCTGAAGTGACAGATCGTCACCGTAAGTATGTGACGGATCTATACGGTCTTTTACTAACCTCTTCTATTTTTCTTAAAGCAATTTATTTATTTCAACCAATCTTCACCGAGAGCCAGGCGTAATTTATGTAAATAAGATATATTATATAAATTCGGTTTTCGCGAGTTAAGAAGCCAAGTGATAGGAAGTGAGAAGTCAAGTGAATTAAAGATCGAGAAGTCGACACGAAGTTGTTGACAAGTCTACATAGCCTGATACGTGTGGATATACGAGAAGAGAAGCGGATTGAAAATAGTGAAATCCATTATTATTATTAACGTGGAGTCTTCACCCATTCTTCCAGACATTAAAAGGGCCGAAGACGTCACGAAGGAACCGCGGCTATAAAATATAAGGTCAGATTAAGAAATTAAGATTATTCGCGTGCGGTGTAGTTGTAATTGTGCGCGTTTAAGCTTTCCTAGATTCAGTTGAGAGAGAGAGAGAGAGAGAGAGAGATTCTGTATATTCAGCTAGTATTGATTCCCCCCTTCATTACTCCACTCTCATTTGTTTTTCTTATATTGAATTGTGTGTGTCTAAACATATTTACTGATAAACATCAATAAATCTGTTTGAATTGCAATTATGTCTTTTGATCATTTAAGTCCGCCTACACATCCAGCAGGATTTTCAGATAGACAGGGATCACAAGGCCTTAGGTCACCACAAGTAATACAATTATCAATTATTAAATATCCGCTTCACATTCAATTTGATTAATCAATGCTCCACTAGCAGTCTATCCTATCTCTCTCCCCTCCTCTCTAACCTGAAAGCCTAGACACTACATAAAAGTCATAATTTGTATGTTCATGTTCTCTTTGTTGGAGGAAGCTAGCTTTCTGATAAAACAATTTTGAAGGACCGAAAATTCCCCAAGAGGACTGTTAGGGGAAAATCATGGATAGAGCCATCACAAGTGGAGATTAATTGTTTTACACACCAAATGCACTTGTAATGAATGAAATTAGTCCTATTTTTATACGAAATTATTTCCATATTTTTTATTATTTATTTTATTTTATTATTATTTTTAATAGAATCCGTATAATGAACATATTTATGACAAATTTAAAAATAAAAATGTTAAAGACAATGTGCTCAGATAATATCTATAAATATTCTACAGAGAAAAGAATCATAAATGAAAGCAGTTAAAGTCCAACCTTTAAAACTCAACTATTTTTTTATGTATAATATCATTTTAAATCATGCAAGAAAAGTATTAAATTTTTATGTAATTATATGTGGAATCTGTGGTTGTGGAGTCGTCATCAAATTGAATCTCTCAACAAAAAATAAAAAAACAGGCAGTCTTCGCGCGCAGGCGCAGCTGATCCAAAGTGAAACCAAAACTTTTAGCTAGGAGAGGGAGAAAAGAGACTGAGGGGGTGCGCGAGCAGGCGTTCCCGTCGTCACATCATGGAAATCTATTTGTTAGAAATTAGAAACTTAGACTTTTCTTTAATTAATTGTTGTTAAGTTTTAAATAAATCAGAAGAAAGACAAATGAATTAGACCCTTGTTGTCTCCCACATATATATATATGACGAGCCATTGAGTCACTGGTAATTGTTAACCTGGTTCCTAACTTCGTATTGTTAAATTATCAAATGCAGTTTGCAGTACTGATACATTTATAAATATATTATATCAGAGTAAATGCGTATATTATTTTTTGTTATGTCAGGATGTATTTTGTTATACTTCCTTTCAGAAAATTAATAATATTTTTAAATAAAGTTTTATTTTCAACTGTTCGATATGCTCGCGCCCCCTAGGAGGGCACTCCCCACGGTTTGAGAAACGCTGTTTTAAATACATATTTTAAAAAAAATTAAAGTTGTATAAGCTACTACATGCAAAAAAATCAACGAATCTCTATACAGAATATTATTTAATTTATTAACGAAGTAACTGATAATCCTGAAAATTTATTGGATTAGCATTATTCATGAAATACTGCATCTCATAATGTGTGAATTTGCTGATTTATATTTTATTACTTTACCTTCACGAGGTTCCTAATTCAAATTAGATCAAATGATAAAAAAATCCATGAACTTTATACTAGTTAATCCGTTATCATCTTTTACATTATTCTTCCTCGTCGAAGAGAACAATAAGTGCTCATTTATTATAAATATGTGTTTCTTGCAAGGAAAAAAGAGAAATAAACAGATGAAACTCTTCACTTCAAGCTGCTACAACTTTTACTGTCAGCATTAACCAAAACCTATAAAAATGTCAAACACTTTCTTGCGAGAGATTAAATACACTGCCGGCCACCGTAAATGCAACACCCTGAAAGGTGCTTGCAAATAACATGAAATTTACATCATGCATTAGCGGAGGTGAGATATGCAAATGGTAAGAATTTCAGCGCAGACACACATCACGCACGCCTGTGGCGCCACCTAAAATCGCTATTTAAGGCGTAGAGATTTCGACGATTTCAAGTTCGGCAGTTGTGTTTTTCTAGCGGTTTCTTTAAAAAAAGATCAGTTATGTCTCGCGCGCGCGTAGAAAACAACGATCAACTTTTGATCAAGTATCCGAGTTCGACAGAGGAAGGATAGAGTGGCCTACCGAGATTGTAGATTATCTTTCAGGAAAATCGGTAGTCGCGTGTTGGACGAAATCAAACAACTGTAATGCGGATATGTGACCGTTGGATGCAGGAGGGTATGACTAACCGACGTGGTCGATCGCATCCACCTCAGTGCACTACTTCAAGTGAGGACTGGCAAATTGTGCGCATGGCAGTGACGGATCGCTCAGTCACATCACGAACCATAGCACAGGATATTGAGTCTGTAACACATCATTCAGTGTCTGCGCGTACCATTCGACGCCGATTACAGCAGAGTGGTCTGTCCGCAAGACGTCTATTGATTCGTCTAACCTTGACGCAAAACCACAGACGTCTCCGCCGCCAAGGGTGCGATGAAAGAAGGATGTGGGCGGCAGAATGGAATGAAGTTGTCTTTACTGACGAGACACGTATCTGTCTACAACACCACGATGGTCGGAATCGAGTCTGGAGACACTGTGGAGAGAGGATGCTGAACAGCTGCGTTATGCACCGCCACACTGGTCCTGCACCGGGTATTATGGTATAGGACGGTATTGGATATCACTCTCGCACTCCTCTAGTACTCATTGCCAGTACTTTAAACAGCCAGCCTTACACCTCCGAGGTGTTGGAGCCAGTTGTCCTTCCTTACCTTCAGGGCTTGTCCACAGTCATATTTCAACAGGATAATGCGCGGCCACACGTGGCACGGATTTCCAAAGGTTTTTCGTCAATCACCAGATTGAATGGCTTTCCTGGACCGGATCTTTCGCAGATAGAAAGCATGTGGTCTATGGCTGCTCAAAGATTGACCCAGATTACACCCCCAGCTGCCCCACCAGATCAACATTGGCTACGTGCGGAAGCTGCTTGGTCTGCTGTACCCCAAGAACACATCCAAAGTCTCTTTGAATCAATTCCTAGGCGTGGGGCAGCGGTGATCTCCAACAATGGCGACTACTCTGGCTACTGATTCTGGCAGGAACCACACTTCACAGAAGTCTATAAATTTAATCATTTGATACTTGGTCAACATGTTATCTACAAAATAAATTTTGTTGTGCTATCTTTTGTCTTTCTGGGTGTTGCATTTACGGTGGCCAGCAGTGTACAACGTTGCTTTATGTAATAAATTTAAATATTTATACCAAATAATAAAGACTGCTAATTCAAATAACAAATAACTACATTTGACAATACAGTAGAACATCGTTTATCCGAACGTTTATTATCCGGACCAAAGTCCGGATACGTTTTCAAACAGTGCAATGTTCAACATTTGGTTTCTGGGAGGCCAAAAGTGACTGGAAAAACCAAGATGAGGGATATTTGGGGAATTTCAGTTGTGTGATTTGGTAAACATCTACGCGGAATATTAGATGTCAGTTTGTTTCCAAGTTAGGGTTGTATACGTGCTCTTTTGATAAGTTTTGTTGATGTAGAAACCTGGATAGCATGCGATGCAGAAGACTGTGGATTTCAAATGCTAAATAATGAGGAGATAATGACTTCCGTGCAAGAAGAATCCGACCCTGTCGAAGATGAAATGGATGAAGACGAGGACAACAACAGCAACAACGAAAGTAGCAAATGTCCTTTAAATGCTGACGCGTTTCTGCGTTAGAGACAGCTATGGAGTGGTACGAACAACAATCCGAGTGCTATCCTACTCAACTACTGCTGCTTAAGAGAATCAGAGACCTAATAGTGAAAAAACGAAGGTTTACAATGGCACAGCGAAAAATAAGTGATTATTTTCCACAATCAAGATAAAATCGCGACGTTTTGCACCTATTTTGCTCTTTCTTCAAGCACGTTTCCCGCATGTGATGATTTTCAATATTTGTATAGTGTCCAGTATGATATACTGCATGGATCGCATTCAGTTTTCGGTTATCCGAAAGGTGCCCGGTCCCAATTGATTCGGATAAACGACGTTCTACTGTACAGTGATATTGCGAGCAGTGATACAGCTAACGCAAAACGATTGTACATATCATTTGTTAACAAAAATGAACTCCATTATATCTTCATAAATATCTTTTACTTATAAATCCAATTGTGTACGACAGGAAAATGGTTTTGCACAATTTGGTATTTCGCCTTTTGAAACTGTATTGTGAAATTTGAATAAAATGTTTTGTTTCTTTTTTTTCAATGCACTAAAGATAGAATGTTATAAAAATGCGGAATGTCAAAATACTTCTCGAATGACTTCAAGTTATATTCACGTGTAAAAAAAGAATTCACCGCAAAAAAAACAGTTTTTTCTATTTTGTTACATATAACATTATAATATAACACTATTATGATGCTATTTGTATTAAATTTAATATGTCTATTTCGTTAGGATTTGTAAAAAATCCACGTATAGTCTCATCTATACATAGTCTTAAACTGGGAAAAAACGTCAAATATTCCAAATCATAGCGATATTTAAGGAATCGTGAATCAATCTTTTGAAAGACGTAAGGTTTATGAAAAAATAATAAGTTAATATTACTGCATACACAAGAGTAAAACAATGAATATTATTCATCCAAAGCAAATTTCTATAGATGCCTAGTACGTTTGAAAATAGTATGTTAGAATACAATGAATTTTTGAAAAGATGGCAATTATTTGCTCATAGATCCGATCGAATGGATAATAACACATGTCATCATGGTTAAATAACAGTTTTCAAAGAATTTTATTAATAATTTTAAAAAAACTCTAGCTTATGCTTAGAACTTGAATCTAAGCAATCATATAGCTCTTATTTAAGAAATATTGCATGGAGTAGTCATCATGTTTTTGCTTCCCATCCTATTTTGAATGGAAAATATTCTTGATCTCGCATTTTCCAATAAAAAAATGTTAAATACCTGACATCATACTGTTTAGCGGTGTAAATGATATTAACAAAATATTTCATAAGGATGTGAATTATTCAATGAAAAAATAATTAATGCTTTCATTAAAAAAATGCGAATACTTATTTCTGATTACATCCTGATAAAAGCGTAAATAAAATTATTATTAATCCGGTTAAACGTAATAACTTGTAGATAAAAGGCAAAAAACACATAAGAAACAAAGCAATAAAATTCTATCGCTTGTATATTCACATATTTTCCTTCTAAAAATACAAAAGTACAATTTTAAAATACAAAAACTTATTATTTCTTATAAAATTTGATGTTGTTACAATTTTTTTCTTTCAGAAAAAGTTTTTAATTTTCTTGAAACTATTATTGTAAAAATTATTAAGAAGTACTTTTTAGGAAAAAAATTAGAGATTATTAGTGATTTTATATGATTTTTAATTGAAGTTGCCCTACAACATATATATACATGTGTATTTCATTAAATAAAGACAACTGTTTCAAACTGCATAATTACTTCGTATAACAAAGTTTTAAAAAATGTTGTAAATCGGAAATATTTATGCATAATTGGAAAAGAAATAAAGTTATTTGAAATAAATTGATGCAAGATATCGGATTTTTAAATGAAACTGCAGAGTTATATATAGACAAATATTTGACTTAAAATATATAAAAAGTAAAGAAAAAATACATTTTTAGTGCACATAAAAAAACCTTTAAACATTTTAAAGAGTGATCAAAAGATAAAAAAAAATTTGATATTTTTAATGAAGTTTTTCGTTTAAAAATATTTTTAATTGGGAAACTAATTACAAAGGTAAATAAAAACTGTGTTAAAATAGTAGAATTTTTTTGTATGAACATTTTTAATTATAGTATCTTATTAGGATATAACGAATGCTTTTATAAAAATAACATGAAAAATAAAAATTGCTAATATAAAAAAAAATTTCACAAAAAAGTTTAATGACAAAAAATGAACCAAGGTCACTTTTTCTATTACTAAAAAGCACGATAACCAATAATTCTGTTTACGTTATATTTAATTGGTTAGGTTTGAAATTTTCCTTCTTTACATTCTAAGCAAATGTGATTTACCTTGCTAAATCAATGCTAATTAGGAAATGTCTTTTGATAGAATTCTTGAAAACAGATTGCGTCATTTCAAAGGCTCGTCAACAGTCATAAAACTAGGCACACAACTTTTGATCAGGGTAAAATAAATATCGTTTTATTACTAGAAAATAATACTATAATATTTTCGAAAATGATTAAATGTGCTAAAAGTGAGAAATAATGTTCAAAGAAAAAATATTAAATCCAGAAACCACAGATTAGTAATGATTCATCATTTACATAATCACTTCTACAGTGAATAGATAAGAATATGGGTATTTTCGTAATATCGCAACCTATTTCGATATTACACTGCTGGCCACCGTAAATGCAACACCCAGAAAGACAAGATATAGCACAACAAAATTTATTTTGTAGATAACATGTTGACCAAGTATCAAATTATTAAATTTATAGACTTCTATGAAGTGTGGTTCCTGCCAGAATCAGTAGCCAGAGTAGCCGCCATTGTTGGAGATCACCGCTGCCAAAAGCTATCAGCATTGATTCAAAGAGACTTTGGATGTGTTCTTGGGGTACAGCAGACCAAGCATCTTCCACACGTTGCCAAAGTTGATCTGGTGTGGCAGCTGGGGGTGTAAACTGGGTCAATCGATGAGCAGCCATGGACCACATGTTTTCTATCGGCGAAAGATCCGGTAAGCGTGCCGGCCAGGCAAGCAATTCAATCTGATGATTGAAGAAGAACCTTTGAACAATGCCTGCCACGTGTGGTCGTGCATTATCCTGTTGAAATATGGCTGTGGCCAAGTCTTGAAGGTAAGGAATGAAAACTGGCTCCAACACCTAGGAGATGTAGCGATGGCTGTTTAAAGTACCGACAATGCGTACTAGAGGAGTGCGAGAGTGATATCCAATACCGGCCCATACCATAATACTCGTTGCAGGACCAGTGTGGCTGTGCATAACGCAGCTGTTCAGCGTCCTCTCTCCTTGGTGTCTCCAGACTCGAATCCGACCATCGTGGTGTTGCAGAGAGATGCGTGAGTCGTCATTAAAGACAACTTTATTCCATTCTGCCGCCCACATCCTTCTTTCATCGCACCTTTAGCGGCGGAGGCGTCTGTGGTTCCGCGTCAAGGGTAGACCAAGCAATGGACGTCTTGCGGACAGACCACTCTGCTGCAAACGGCGACGAATGGTACGCGCAGACACTGAATGATGCGTTACAGACTCAATGTGCTGTGCTATGGTTCGTGATGGGACTGAGCGATCCGTCACTGCCATGCGCACGATTTATCTGTCCTCACGTGAAGTGGTGCACTGAGGTGGATGCGATCGACCACGTCGGCAGTGGCGTAACGTGCACCCAAGGCTTCAAGGGGGCCGAAAGCCTGATTAACGCCATGAACGTAGATTTTTCTCAAAGTTCGCTTCACATTTTTCAAAATCGAATTTATAAGCGATTTTCCAATTAGCGATCAAACGTAATTCAAAATCAAAACTTTCATACGCTCATTACATATCTTTAATCCTATAGCCAAATCAAAAAACTTTTTGTTTTTCATTTGCAGTAATCCAGGCAACGAGAGATACTTTTTCTTTAGTGGGTTTTCTTTATAAACCTTAATTACTAACAAATAAAACAGTCAGACGGAGAATCCTATAAAATGCTAGGAAGATACAAAAATTTCAACACTATTATTATTACTGTATACATTACATTAGCAGTAGGGGGGGGGGAGAGACATGATTTACTTTTTAAGAAGCAGCAGAGAAAATTATTGGCTTCTTTAGTCCCCCCCCCCCTCATGTGTTTCAATTTCATTTAGCAAAGTTGTAAATAACGTACATCTACTATGCCTTTTTCAAGTAAAATAGTATTACGATCCTTGGAAAAGCATAGAGAGCATTTCAAACGAGAGCACTTGATGATAGATTTATGAGTATTCAATCAAATGAAGCATAATGAGAAGAAAGCATAACGGAATGTATCAGTTTTTTATTTCATTTTCATAAGATCATTTTTGCTTCATACAAAGAACTCTCCTTATTAAAAGTTGCAGTATTTACCTCTAAATGTAATCGAACTTAGGTCAAATTCATCCCAGGATTCAGAAATGATGAATCAAGTAAGTGTGATATCTTTTTTCTTTCGTAAGAATTTTTAATCTAAATTATTTTACAGTGTTCGTGTCTTTCTTGGTGTTCGTTTTTATTCTAGTTCCCAGGTTATCTACCGTTAGAGATTTCCAGTTTTAATAAATATTATAAATACTCTCTAATGTCATACATTATTTACTTCGTTTACTCAGACTCCGGTTGATTTTGCATTCACAAAAAGTTTTATGATAAATATTTTTACGTGATGTATAAAGGTGAATTATGTTATGGTTTGGCAATCCTTTGTATATATACATATACACACTTGCTGAAAAGAGTGTTCTTAAGGAAGAATGAGAGAAGATAAGCTTTGAAGAAACCACTAGACTTAATAATTCAATACCAAAACGACTTCAGGAAGTTTTCAGCACACTGGGTTATCCAACCAGCTGTGTCAAATAGCTCATTATCCTTAAGTATTTTTTATAGTTACTATTAAAACAGTGAACACACAGATTTTTTCTACTTGATTTTTGTTGGTATCTCTACAAACCTGTCTTTATTTTCAAAGCTATGAAAGCAAACCGAGTTCACTTTTGTTATTCTCAATATTTGGAATAAACTAAATAAAATATAATTTTTAAAAATTTTAAAATTCCGGTTTTTAAAATTTTTATTGTCGTTTATGTGAGCAGTACTAGGTAAAGCAGACTTTTCTAGCAAGTATATATTTCTAAGATCCGGCTTGGGGCCCAAGACCTGACCTTGGGGGGGGGGCTAAATTATTTTCCGTTACGCCACTTCACGTCGGTCCGTCGTATCCTCCTGCATCCAATGGTCACATATCCGCATTACAGTTGTTTGGTTTCGTCCAACACGACTACCGATTTCCCTGAAAGATAATCCACAATCTCGGTAGGCCACTATCCTTCCTCTGTCGAACTCGGATACTTGATCAAAAGCTGATTGCTGTTTTCTACAAGACATAACTGATCGTTTTTTGAAAAAAACACAATTGCCGAACTTGAAATCGTCGAAATCTCCAACCCTTAAATCGCGCTTTGAGGTGGCGCCACAGGCGCGCTTGTTGTGTTTCTGCAATGAAATTCTAATCATTTGCATATCTCACCTTCGCTAATGCATGTTGTAAATTTTATGTTATTTGCGTGCTTCATTCAGGGTGTTGCATTTACTGTGGCCAGCAGTGAATATGAAACAAAGCATATGTTAGCGAATTCTGCGCGTACGACACATAGGAAATCGGGGTTGCCAACAATTGTTGCGATAATACGTAAGTACAAAAATATGAAATATATTTTTTAAATTTCTTTTCATTTAAACTGGTGTTTTATTACATAATTGACATGCGATATTGAATATAAAGTATTTTTTCCAAAGTTAAGGAATTAATTTCTGGGATATTTACTTTGAAAGTGAGTTGAAGATAAAAAAATTATTTGTTTGTGCACTAATACATAAAAACATACAAATTATACATACAAACGGGTGCTCAAAATTAAGAGTTTGATCAAATTAGGTTTGATTATCTGCAGAACTACTAGACAGATGTTAATGAATATTTGTATGAATATAGGGTTGATACAAGGCAAAAAAATAACTATTCAACAGTTATTATATACACGCATAAGCGTACGTAACACTCATCGGAGTAGGAAAATATGAAACAAGCAGTTGCAGAATAGAGTAAACAACTGATTAATAGGGGATATGGCCCCTCTTATAGAATTTACAGGTTTCGTATCGTGATTTTATTCTGTAAATAAGGAAATTTAAGAATCTCAACGATACGAGAACTCAGTTTTCAGGCTTTGTAGAACTTTTAAGACGATATGGTACCCTAAAAATCGTTAAACTGTCGAACAAATTTTTATTGGCTTATTTGATACCTCAAATCTTTATAAAGATGCCTGCAAAATTTCAAAGCGAGGCCTGCATTTTTTTATCAAGTTATGGAGCAATGTTTGATACTGGACAGCAACTTGCACACCCACACTTCAGATTATCTTCTAGAAAAGAGCTGGATAAAAATTAATTAATTATTTTTCTACCGCGCGTATATGAAACTGACATTATATAGGCAGTAACAAATCATTTCAAGAAAGAATTGTGCAATTTATGCAAAAATTCTAGTTTGTGAATTGTTTACTGAAGAACAAAAGCATTTGGCCAAGATTTAAAAGTTGTGCGTGTTTTTTATGATATTATTGTGAATGAAATTAAAACTTCAAAACGAATTCTCCCAAAATACAAATATTAAATTTCATTTTGATAACTCAGATAATTAAAAATCTAATACGCAAGAATAAAACAACTCCCCCATTTTTATATATTTGTTTTTGGTGATATATATATATATATATCCCATGTGTGTGAAATTCAAAACTTTTATTGTTAAAATATTTTAAGATATTTATTTAAACAAATGTACATATGCAGTTCTTAGATTTTCATATATTTTACCTATAAATTGCTATTTGATTTTGATTTTATTCTTGTACAATATTTAACATGCGAAGACTTTTAAAATCATGGTAGTAAAAAATAAAGGCATAAACATCTATTGTACATGTTGTGAATTAGCTCTGAGCATGAAATTTGCTCTGAAGTGTGTGTCTTTATTTTTTTTTATAATTATTAAAATAAAGTTTTATGAAACATTAATCTTTCATTCGTTTTTTTTCTATATATTCATTACGGCAGTATACTGTTTAATTGTTCTACATTTGCGCAATTTTTTATGGTAGTTAGTTTTAGATAAGCTAATTAACAATTCAAAAAAGTTTCAGACTATTCGATGAATATTATATCATGCTTTTCATGGAATGAAAACTTCAAACTCATATTTCTTCATGTTGAATTTTTGTACATATACAGTTATTCAAAACCCTAAGGCTTTTTTGATAATTGAAGTATGGGTTTGAAATTTTTTTATACATGTTCTGAAATGTATGTCTTGTAAAACTGTGCATGGAATTAGCTCTAACATGGTTGGTCATTTTTCTAAAAAATTTCAAAATTAAAACTAATGCTTTTTTGAGAATTTTTGGAAGTTTAACAATAAAAAAATTATAAAAAAATTAAAGAGAAGCAACAGAAGAAAACCCATGCACAGTTTTATGTAGTATACTTTAAGGTACTTGGAAAAAAATATTTGAAAGAAAAGAGACATATTTAAAAAAGCCTTAGGGATTTAGAAAATGTTTTAAAAAATACAAAAAATTTAAATTTTACAAACATTGTGCAACAAATTAAAACTTTTTTGTCTGGAATTTTTGTTAAATATTAACCTTTATAAAATACAATTAAAACCAAATATCAAATATTAAAAATAAATAAAATTGTGAAAATGGTACCATATCGCCTTAAAGGGTACCATATCGCCTTATCGCTGTGATTTGAAGTTGCTTTCTCCAGAGCGTCTAAGGCATATTTTATAGGATTAATATTTGGAGACCTGGCTGACCAATCCACCCAGCGAATATCCTCACTTTCCAAAAATTCGTCTACCACATGAGCTCTTTGTGTTTTCTCGTTGTCATCCACTGAAATGAAATTAAAGACAACTGTACCCCTGAAATGGTGAACTTAGGGATCCAAGACCACATCCCTATATGCCACAACAAATACAGTTTCTCTGTCAAAGGTATGAGGCGCGTGCAGCCCTCCAACGTGATGCTTGCCCAGACCATCAAACCTCCGCTGCTTCAATGGTCAATTTCTTGGACATTGGAAGGAAGACTGCGAATCCAAGGCTCTCTACAGATGAAAGTACTACGGAAATCACTGGTTGTTGGTAGCCATTGAACCGTACTCCAATCTCTAAGATCTTTACACCATTTTAAATAAACTTTTCTGTTCACAGAACTGAGCAGCACATAAGCAGTAGGTCTTCTTGCAAGCAGCCTTTTCTCATGAAGTCTTCTGGAAAGAGTCACCCATGAAATTAGTGTTCATGCGACCGCATACAACTCATGAAACAGCTGGGAATCTGTAGCACCCCTGTTACGCTTCGCGATAATCTACAAATTGCATTCTTCTCTGGAATCTCTTAAATGACCTTGCCTAGACTTTCTCTTGGAGGTTCCTTAAACTGTTTCCATAAGTTTAACACTACACTAATAGTTTAAATGAATTCTCTACAAATCTGGATTTGAGACTGCCTACTTCTAGTGTACCTTCTACATTCCATCATCTAAACATTGGAGATTATTCCCTTTTATTGTTTGAGTTTTTTTTTTAAAACAGCGTTTCACAAATTCTAGGGCAAGCCCATCAAGGGAGGTGTGATACTCCTAGGTAGAAAGGGTTCGAGCATATAAAAAATAAAATATTTTAAAAAAATATTAATTTACGGAAAGAAAGCAAAATAAAATACATTTTGATAAAATAAAAAATAAAATGGACGTTGCATATTTATTCCAAACTGTTCCAATTTAAATATTAGAAAGGAAAAGTAACATAATAGATACTATATATCCTAAGCTATTATCCTAAAATATGTATCACTTAAAAGTAACTTATACAAAACTTAATACTTATTTAACAATTTATTCGGTTTATACTGTAGATCGTATCGTAGCTTTAGCGTCAACGTACATTATTATTGCATTCAAAACATCGTTCTTCTATTGGGGGGAGGGGCACGAACGAAATTGTGAATGAAAACTGGATCGCAAGTATTGAAAGTTTGAGAAGCACTGATTTAACCAATTGCTGAAAAAAAAAACCAAGAACTAACTAGCGAACGAAATACGTATTTTTGCACGTCCCCTTATAGATTATGCGTTTCGACTACATACGTCCTCCAGACCCACACACACACATACGTATGCGCCTAAGTTTTCGACACGCAAGCATCTTTGTTTCGAAGCAGTATTTTTACATTTCTTCCAATTATTTTTATAAAATTAGACAAAATATGCAATTTGTCTTCATTTTAAATATCAATATATGTATATATATATATATATATATACACTGGTGTCCAAAAGTTAGGCATAAATCGTAAAATGCGAAAAACATGGAGTGAATATTCGTAAAACTATTCCAAATTTCTTGAGGATATTAATTGGGTGAAAAAAAAACATTGATTTTATGCAAAACTTTTCAGTCGACTACGTCCTGCGTGAAACACCGGCGCATGTCAGAACGCGGAGAAACCTATTCACGTAGCATAAGCAATTCAGACAAGTTTCGTGCAACTGCTGTGCGAAGGAACGTTGTTAACCATCAAACAAGGTGAATGATGGCACTAAGACGCCAAATGGACATGTTTAGGAAAGGAAGAATCGTTGGAATGCTTTAATCCTCGAGATTACAAACCGAAGTGTCTCGAATTCTGAATGTGGACCAGTCTCTGATCTCAAGACTGTGGAAGAGGTTTCAAAGAACGGGAGATGTTACCCGACAACCAGTATCAGGTCGACCAAGAGTCATAACCCCTCGCCAAGACCGATATCTGGTAATAAGTGCGTGACGTCAGAGGGGCCAGAGCACTGGGTTCGGCGCTCACAGTCGCCACAGGAATACGAATTTCGAGACAAACTGTTTACAGATGGCTCAATCATGCTGGCCAGTATGCCAGAAAACCAGCAGTTTGTGCATTCCCCTCACGTCTGCGCATAAATGCGCTTGTTTGAACTGGAGTTTGAAACATCAACATTGGAGTGTGGGAGATTAGCCCAATGTGATGTTCAGTGACGAGTCCCAGTTTAGTCTGAGTAGTAATTCTCGGCGGGTAACGATATGGAGAGAACGTGGAACACGTTTTGAACCAAGAAACATAACGGAAAGACATCATTTTCCATTAAGGGGAGTAATGGTATTGGCAGGCATCATGATAGATGACCGCACAGACCTCCTTTTCTTTGACACGGGGTCTGCGACTGCTCAAAGATACAGAGACGAAGTTCTTGGGCCTTATGTTTGCTTGTTTCGCGTTGGTGTCGGTCCTGACTTCATATTCATGGATGATATTGCGCCATGTCTACGAGCGGTGCTGATTGATGACTTCCTTGAAACGGAAAACATCCAGCGCAATCGTAGCCTGCGAACTCCCTTGATTTAAATCCTATCGAGCATGTATGGGATATGCTCGAGAGAAAAATAGCAGCCCTTTCGCACCCATCAAGCTCCGTTACAGAACTGAAGAGAGAGCTCTCCAAGAAGCTTGGAACCGTTTGGGCCCACAACTCATTCATCATCTCATAGCATGTATGGTAAATCGCTGTTGCAGCGTGCCTGGCTGTCAGAGGTGAACTCACGCCTTATTAAACTGCAGCATGAGTATTTTATTTAATGATTTCTTTCATTTTTTCTTTAAAGTGTGAATCGTTGCTATGCTCAGTTTTCTTTCAAACTACTACTTTGGATAATAAAATTAATTATTATCATTCTTTTGATTCGCTGCCTTATTTTATAACCATTTTGCACTCACATATCACGTTCCCCACCATTCTGATTTACAGTTACTTCTTTATTCACATAATTATCGATTATGCTTAATTTGTGGACACCAGTGTAGAGAGAGGAAGAGAGAGAATAAAGTTAAATTAAATAATAAGAGACAAAATTGTACTTCCTTCAAGTCTAAAACAGAAAGGGATTCTAAGAAATATATCAAGAAAATAAATGATGCAATAAGAATATTGTACTAAATTTGGAAGACAAAACAAAAGAAGCAAAGGTGTTTATATTTAAATAGAAGATACCAAAAGAGGCTTTGGACTAAAATAGGGACCTATTATGATTTCTAAAGCTGTCGCTGAATTAGGCCAGCGGATATTTAGGGCTAAGCAATACTTTATGTATCCACCTTCCACGTACAGCAGAAAATTTCGACAGAATAGAAAATCAGAGCCACACGTTGAAAAATTAGGCCTTTATCTATCACACATGTATGGAATACAGAGAATAGTAGGGTTTTTCTTATAGAGATGAATAGTAAAAACAAATTTTTTTAGGAAAACCAAGATAAAAACATACATATAAAAATGCTAACCATTAAGATGATAAAGACAAATCAACTTAGTCAGAAATCGCGCAAAGTGACGTCTTAAACCATAAAAGTGTTAATACATAAAAGCAAAAAAACAGTGGCGCCACCTGAAAAGTTTTTTGTGTAATTAACCAAAACATACGTAATCTTAATGAAATTTATAAGATCAATTGAAAGCATCTAAAAAAATGTTAAACTAACTAACATAGAAAGATACTTAAAAATGAATTTACTTTGATAGCTGTAATCCAAACAATTATTGCAAATTTTTTTGTTATTTCCTTGTTTTAATTCATTATCGTTAACTAAATCATTGTTTCGTCTTATAAAATTTAAGATAATTTTTTCCAAATATATATAGATGTATGTTACTACAACAGAATGGCATTTGAATTATGTAAAATAAAAATAGTCTCTTTTATCAAAAATATTACTTATTAGCAAATTATTTTTAACGTTTAATTGAAGGTCCCAAAAGTTTGCTGACTCATTATTGTATTTAGTTTTTAGTAATTTCAAATTTTGAGGATAATAGTTAAAACTGGGAACAAAATCTACTATATTACTAGAAATAATTAAGACATCTATGTATCTAAAAAAGTATCAAGACTCGTCACTAATACTATCATGCTCATTAAAGTGCAAATAAATATTGGATAAACCTTTACTAGTATGTCACCTTGTGGTAGTCCTTTAATTTGCTGATTCTCCTTTTCAAAGTTTAAGTATTATTGTTTGTTTTTTTCTCCTTCTGTTTTTTATTATTTTCAATTTGTTTTAGTTGGCTTTGTTTAATTACAAAAAAACTATCCAGGTGGCGCCACTAATTTTTGCATCTGGCTTTATCAACTTAACACGTCATTTTTAACGATCATTTAGCGTATTGTTCTCGTACGTACAGTTTTCACCGCTCTCCGGTTATTTGCATTTTTTCATGTAAGCTTTTGCTTCATTATTCCTTTTCAAAATTATTTTTATCTGTATTTAGTTAGGATTCATTTCCTTTCATATTTTCTATTATTTTTATTTTATTTTTCTTTTGGTTGCAAATTACACGTGGTTGGTTTTAGGCCTAACTTTTCAATATTGGTATGTTTTCCTGTTATGTATAAAATTTCTGCTGAACAGGGGAAGGTAAGATCCATAAAATATATTTAACCCTAATTTTGCTGGTCCTAATTCAGCAACAGCTTTAGAAATCATAACAGGTCTTCATTTTAGTCTATTGACTCTTTTGGCTTCTTAGATTTTAAAGTTCTAATTCTGTTCCATGTTATACATACGCTTAGTTAATTTTTCTATAATAGACTCTTCCATTATTTTTAAAGTGTGTTTCTTTAAATCTGGTTTGAATCTTCTAGCATTGTTAGTGATATTATTTTGTATTATCAATTTTATTATGCCATGTATTTCTTTCATTTTATGTTACTATATATATATATACATCTATCCACCCACTCAGATTATGTGATTTGAGCTGTCTATATATACATCGAGATTCTGGAGACTCTTCTCATCCGTCTTTGTTTTTAATCATGTAACTGGCTGCAGCTAGCGCTTGTGTATTTTTCTTGTTTGTGTGTTTTCTTTGTGATGATGTTCATATGTGTGTCTACATGTTCAATGCATAATAAAAAAGTGTAAATAATCACAAGACTGCCACCTCAATAATATTAAATATGTAACCTCAAATTCAAAATGAGGATCCAGATAAAGAAATCCCTTCCAACGGCCAACAGCTATCATATATATATATATATATATATATATATATATATATATATCCCTGGCGAAGAGGAAATTAGATTCTTTAATAAAATAATCCTTTCAGAAGCTAATTGACCATGTGTATAAATTTATTTAATCTTTAGCATTATAATATAGCTCCCTTGGAGTTAATAACATTGATACCAACTTTGTCAAGCTGTTTTAAAAATTGTGAGAGTTGTTTTGGTGCAAACATTCCTTTTTGAAAACTGTACATAAATTTAGTTGCACTTTTTTTTTTTGAGGATACAAATTTGAGCATATTTTATAAATATAGTAAATATTCACTTTTAAACCAGAAAATATTTCTATTGGGTTTCGGTAGATTATTATTATTTTTATTTTTATTTTTTTTAACATCTATAGCTTCCTTTTACTCCAATTCCAAACTTACGTACCATAATCTTATACAAATGAAGAAAGAAAAAAAATAGAAATAAACATTAACGTATTTAAATTGTTTCTTGATGTATTTAAATAACATGTTACTGCAGCTTTCCTTGTTAATAATTATAGAAAATACACTTTTTTTTTAATTGTTCAATACCTCGCAGCGATATTTTTATTTGATTTAATGCAATCTACACACTTCTATTGGAAAAGAAAGAAAAAGAAAAACTCTTGAAACCTAATATCTGAAAAATCGCATACATTTTTTAATTGTTTTAATTATCGCTAAATCATTATATTCTTATATTTCTGCTACAAATAGATGCATGAGTAAATTAATAGAAATAACTCTCGTTAATTATGCTCCACTAAGTTATTATTTTTAAATGAAAATATTTGTCTTTCAATACTAGAAATAATTAATATCATTGAATGCTCATAAAAATTTTTTTCTGTGTTCTGTTAATTATTTGCATGTTAATGAGTACTTAGTTTCTCCAGGAAAAATCATTTGAAAACATTTAACGTAATTAAGTTGATTATTGGAATAAAAGTTTTAATTTTTATTTAATTAAATGGAAAAGAAAGAAATGGAAAGAATACTGTTAAAAATGAATGAAGGAATTTCAAAAATGTGTGAAATTTATAGGTTATTTATATTTTATAGCTCCTGTAAGTTCTATATAGTAATTAAATAAATCTTTTTGACTAATAGAAATAACTGGTGCAATCGTGCTTTTTTACTTTTACGGCTCCCAAGAGTGATAGAATGTAGAATTAATTACAGTGAATCCGTCTGAAATTGGAGGAAATGACAGTTAAAGTAATAATTTAAACTAAACAATTAAACTTACCAAACTTTCCAAGAACTATTTGATCTAACTATATCCAATTTACGCACGTTCCTTTAATTCAAAGATTTGAAACGTCTTCTTTCAATTCATTAGTCTGCTGCTGTGTCATCAATTGACTACACAATGTTTAATACAAAGTTGACTATACAATGTTTAATAATTGGATAGAGAATTCTGAAGTATATATGTAGAGATCTTTTAAATGTGTGTGTGTGTGGTGTGTTGTGTGTGTGTGTGTGTGTGTGTGTGTG
The DNA here is from genome assembly GCA_019973975.1 of Trichonephila clavata. Lineage (NCBI taxonomy): Eukaryota > Metazoa > Arthropoda > Arachnida > Araneae > Nephilidae > Trichonephila > Trichonephila clavata. The sequence goes on from BMAO01017935.1 coordinate 31,124, forward strand.
TGTGTGTTGTGTGTGTGTGTGTGTGTGTGTGTGTGTGTGTGTGTGTGTGTGTTGTGTGTGTGGTGTGTGTGTGTGTGGTGTGTGTGGTGTGTGTGTGTGTGTACAGATTCATAAGTAAATGAATTGTCGATTGCTACTGATATGGATACATACTATACTCAATAAATAAGATCTTTTTTTTTCTAATGGGGCTGTAGTTTGGTATTTTTTCCTTTGCAGAAATAGTACATTCCCCAGAAGCTGGTATCACTTTAATAAATAAGATCTAATATTATTTAATATTTAAATCCATATATATATGTATGTATATATGTGCGTGTGTGTGTGTTTATTCAATAAAAATGCACTTGAGTGCTATGATTATCTATCGTTTTTACGTTAGAAAAGAAAACAGTATACATAACTTTTTTTTTCCAATTGATTCTATTGAAATTCTTTACCCACTCAACAAATATAGGTAATCTGAACGTAAAACAATAAAAGTTCCACAAACGCTCTTATCATAGTAACTCGTTAACTGTCTTTTCCAAGCAGCACAGAAGCGCCATCTGGTGACCATTCAACTTCAAGGACAGACCAAATGAGGAAGGAATGTGGTGGTCGTTCCATGTTCGTTGATCTTAATATTTGTTGACATTCGTTGCCTTTGTTATAACTTTGCCTAAGATAATAAATAATAGTTTCACTAAAGAGAGATTTCATTGAATTCAATCCCGAAATATTTGGTATAATCTTTAACGTCCAACGCTGTACGGTTATTTTTATTATACTTCAAAATTATTCTTTGCAATAAAAATAATATTCACACAACATGATAAAGAAATTTTTCTTCCATACTATAAAAAAAATTTCCTGAAAAAAAATTAAGTCTTTAAAACTATAATTAACACTCGATAAATATGGTTGAACATTGAAAATATACACAGACATTATAGACAATAAGACACAAAAACAATCTGGCGTGGCCAGACTTAGGGCCTCAGAAGACCCGCCGTATGGAGGGGCTGACGCATAGCAAATCCATTATGGCTCCCTCACATGGGTGTGGCGTGGAGATGTCAGCTCAGGTGTCCTCGTCAATTTACGGAAGATCAAAATTAATAAATTCGCCTCCATTATTTCTCGTAATGTTTTAGACTGCGTCGTTACTCAAAAATCAAGTAATCAAATCACAAATCTATGTTTCTTTTCATGTGAAAGGTGAAACACTGTAGAAAGAGCCTTGAATAGGAAGATTAGAACAGTGAGTTGTCTAGAGAAACAATATTACTTCTTTTTTATTACTTTGAAATGGGAGTAAGCTGACATGTTACTACACAAGAAAGATGAATGAGATATAATGTAATCAGTGATGTACACTGACTACATTTATAAGATATTATTTAAGAAAAACTATGATAACATATTATAGATAACACTAATAATTACCCCTACTGAAATTTGTTACAATAAGGTGAGTGATTATAAGTGTTATATTAACATTTCACTATAGAACTGCATGAAGGCTATTGGGGACGAACTTCATACTACAGTCAAGTGATGGGAACGACACTTGAGGGGACAGCCTTTCTTTTAACTTCCACATCACACCAATGGCAGGACGTTTGAGCCCCAACAGATTAAACATGCAGCAGTTTCCTCTACACGACGGGTCTTCAGCTGCAAAAGGCTCGAGATCATGACACGTCATCCACGAATCCATAACCTTGACAATGAGGTTACCGTGGCTACTTTTTACAATAGGAGAATTATGTTAAATTATTAATAACTGAAAGTTGATTATTTATCACATGTTATTAAAATAATACTTATTTTATATATTTCGATTTTTTCCTAGAAATGAAAATTTTATTCTTGAATATAATCTTCTTCCGGATGGAAGGAAGGGATATTGGAAGTACTTTCCTCCTTTTTGCTATGGTGATCAGACGAACAATTCAACAATAAACGTAAGAAAAATATAGAGCAAAAATTACTTAATTTTTTTCTCCCCATACTTCAAATAGGATAGGAAGAAATTGTAGGAACAGAAGGTATTATTTAAAAAAAGAATATTTCTTGAGTGTCTTTGATGTTTTGCATGCTTTTGAGTTTCATGATTATTTATTTGGTTTGCCTTAAACATTCAGAATCACGCATCTTCCTGTCAAACAATAGATGCGTTTGCGTTTTTAAGACAGGAAGACGCCATAGAAAAAGTTATTTTCCAGCAGCTTTCATAATCCGACAAAATCATTCATTACCAACAATAATAGAAAAGAAGGAAAGGAAGTACGGCATTTTTATACTTTTTCACGTGTATTTCTTGTTACTCTGCATTGACAATATATTTGGTAAAAAATTCTTCGGAATACAAGAAAAAAATGTTTATTAAAGTCTATATTAGATTAATGTGAGTAAGCATGGAATATATTCCGAGCATATTGGACACCCTTCATTTTTAATTTATAAATGAGTAGTTTGGTTAAGAATATATAGCTGCGAACTTTTGAATCTATAAGATGTAAATATTGGTCTTTATTCTAGAAAATGTAAGTACAATTATGAAAACATTAATTGTTTTATGAACATTTGTATACAAGAGAGAGAGTTATAATTCTCTTACTAAAATCCTATCTAATATACGTTTTCTTAATATTATAATGCTTTGTATCTCAGACTTAATCTAAAAAAATAATAATACATGAAAGTTTCAGCTAATTTTCTCAGAATGGCTAATATAAAACACGCACTCGTTTTTAAAATAAACACTATGTATCCCTGAAAGAAACTTAACTATTTCACTCTGCAACAGAGTTATACTCAAAATACTAGTTGCAATGAGGAGTGCCAAGTTCATAGATAGTTTTAAAAATATCTATAGTAACTGAATAAATTATTTTAAAAGAACGCATGTAAGTATCCTTGAATTTCATTATAAAAGTTTCAAAGTGGAGTGTATTCAATCATGCATTTTCAAAAACCATGCTACATAATATTTTTGGTCAGCTTGCTGTGTTCATAGCAACAATAATAATTTAAAGTTTTATTACTTGAACATACCGGTTGGAAAATAAAGTAACACATGTAATAATGATCTCTGATGCGGGTTTGCTTAAGACAGTGGTCCTCAGACTGTGTTCCATAGAACCCTGGGGCTCCATGAAGCATACACATGGGTTCCATGAGTCGAAGTAAAAATTCGAAAAGAAAATTTTATAAATATGCACGCACAAAATTGGTATACATTCTCTGTTCAATTTGTATGGCCACAAGTAATTAAAAATGTCGTGTTTATCTCTTATAACGCGGTTGCCACATCGCAGGGGGCAACTTAAATACATTTTGCACCAGACAGCCTCTGGTTTTAATAATTTCCTGCAACATTGATTATATTACAAAGAACTAATACATTAAAACGTTTTTTCTTTATATATACTACCTAGATTTAGAATTTTCTCTCGCTTATGATTCTGGGTTTCACAAAATATAATTTTATAATCTTTAGAGCAATGTTTTGCAAAACTAAGTGGAACAGAATGGAATGAATTGGATTTAGACGACAGCGTTTTAAATTATACAGTAAAGTGCGTTTTTACATTTGTAAAAAACCCTTACCTATAAGACAACATTTTCAAAAAACACAAACACCTGTAAAATAATGTTTTTTAGGTGAGAAAACCATGCATGAATGGATAAATCAGAACGATTGCCATTGGCGGAGAAATAATAACTTATCGACATATCTACACTTTCGACAATAAAATCTAAAGTTAAGCAGGAATAGCTCCTAAATTTTAGGCTGCAAATTTGTAGAAGTTCCTTGCATATTTATAAACCTTTTACAATTCTGAACCATGTATTTAAGTTAAAATTACAATGGTGATAAGAGTACAGAATGCAAATAACAAAAGCAAAATATAAACAAATTAATGCCGAATATAGGAACAAATTAACGCAGAATATAGAAACAAATTAACATAATATATAGAATGCAACTGCAGATAATCAAAAGAACCTGGACAGTTAGTGTAGAAACAATTCAACTTCAAATATCCAAGTAATTTTAATCACTTTCACTATTTTTTAAAACTGCCCTTTACTTAAAGTTCCTGCAATATGTTGATCTCATTAATATTATTTTACGCCGTATTCTTCTAAGCTTGTGTGTGTGATGGGGTTCTACGAAAATACCTTATAGGTTTAAAGGTTCCATGATCGACAACGTTTGAAAACCAGTGGCTTACGCTGTCTGAAGTTACGGGTTTAGTAATGTTAAATCTTGATCTTAAAGTAAAATTTTGACTCTATTTGAGTCGCTGGGCAACCTATTTATTTTTATTTCCTTTGAATTTTTACTTAATTACACATGTTTTTTTGATGAATTGTTAGACAAATTATCAATACACGTAATAAATCATTCGATGAATATATTACAAAATACAAACTTCAGTTTGCCTAAAAATTGGAAAGCGTAATCTATGTATATAAAATCTAAGCAAAATAATTTCTATACAAATACAAAACAAAACAAAACATTTAATATCTCCCTATCTCTTAAGTTATTTGCACATACTAACGATTCTGATACAAAAATCATAATAGAAAAGTTCCATCATCAATAATAATAAGTTTTGCTTTCAAGAAAGAATGAGAAAAAAAATAATAAATTCTTACTAGCTCAGATTAAAGTTTCTTACAGAACAATGTTATGAGTTTTCTCCCCAGATAAAAAAGTTTATACACCCAGAATTTCAAAAAACATTTCACAAATCGAATATGAAAGAAAAGTGAACAAAAACTTGAAATTATAATCCCCTGTGAATATCGAAAGATTTTTCCGATAAATATATTGGAGGAATAATTCCCCATAGATGCGACAACTACACTATCTGAAAGCTATCGTAATTCCCTGCACGATTGGGAATGGTACACATTTTCTCACAGTTGGTAATCTGTAGGGTTTTTCCTTCTATATAGATAAAGTTATAGGGAAAAATA